>RJWM01005353.1:0-92764 GCA_004363535.1 Dasyprocta punctata
TTAGTCTTTTGTTTTAAAATTAAAGAAAAAGTTTATGTCTAAAACAAAAAATGGAAATTTTGCTGTTTATTGATTGTGTGTCTATTTGTTTAACTCTGGACTTTATAAACACAACAAAGGATTTGCGGAAATGATCAAACTCTCGCCATGGAAAGAAAACACTCTATGACTTAATAGACAGTTAATTTAATCATGACTATGTTCAAGAGATTAAGTTCTTCCCCCTAAATCAGACCACAATGGAAAAACAATGGTTTCTTGAATTAGCAGTGCTAGAAACACACCCAGCTCCAGCACTTACCCACTGGGTGAATTTCAGCAAGGTCCCTCCCCTTTTTGGGGCTTCAGTTTCTCATGTGAAAAAAATAAAACAAAATACAACAGGCATAATCTCATTTAGCTCAAGATTTTCCAGGGAATGGAACCTAGCCATGTCTATGATGCTTCCAGCACACCCCAAGATCCCAGGCACCCCCTTTCCTGTTGTCCTCCCCACTCAGGTGATTTGAGGGAACCGACCAGAGAAAAAGAACTCATGGGGAAAATAGAAGGAACAGATGGGTGCCAAAGGAGAGGGGTGGGCAAAGGGTGAAAGCTCAGCTTAGGCACCGTGCCCAAGAACTGGAAGGGAGAGACTGCAGCAAAAGGCACCTGGGACTTTCTAAAGTACTCCTAGAGTGACTCTATCCCTGGAGGTCTTAGAGAAGGCAGCTTGGTGCAGAGGAAGAAGGTAAAAGTTCTTTTCAGTGAGGGAAGAGCTGTCACCGCTACAGAAGTCCCAGTTTAAAAACTGACACTAATCTATTCTCCAAAATATTTCCACTAGAAGGCCCTACATTCAGAGAGAGAGATTTCCATATGGCCACTCAGAGTTGGCAACTTCATTTCCAAATCCTAGTGCCCTTCCAATGTTGGTGAAGCAGTCCTAAACTCAAAAAATAATTCAGCTATTCTCAGGCAATTGAACCTGTATGGATCTGACCATGATGTTTTGGCCTATGACGCTTTGAATCTGATTAATTTTACACAGACCACCCTATGAGGCATAACAAATGTTCATTAAATGTTACCATGGCTCATGCAAAAATAATTGATTCCATGTTAGGCTAACTCCACTGACTAGAAAGCAAGATAGGAAACCATGTATGAAATAAATTCTCTTTCACACCAAGTAGTGTGTAAGGGGGTAAAGCTGATGCAGGTCTTTGTCAGTTTATTTCCCAGCATAGAGCATTTTAATTTTTGTTTTTTAAATGACTTAGAAGATCACTCTATGACTTAGAGGCTCAGAATGGCACTAAATGTAAGTAGTGAGAAATGTTCTGGTCTATATTCTGACAAACTATCCCAGAACTTACTGATTTAAAACAGCTACCATTTTACTATATTTCATGAAATCTGCAAGTCTAAAATTCAGTCAGGGCTCAGATGGGTGATTCATCCTCTCCTTGTGGGGTCAACTTAGGTTACTGGGTGGTACTTAGCTTCAAGATGGCTTCCTCCATGTATCTGGCTCCTTGTTAAAGCTCGTTAGAAGGATCGGTTGCATTAGTTCTACTGACCAGGACTCTGACAACTGACTTTGCATGCTTGGTCATTTCAGGGAATCTGGACCAAGTACTTGCACAACCTGAATTTCCCCCAACCCAGAACTGGTTTCCCAAGAGAACCCACAAGAACCTTCATGGCCTTCTCTAACCTCATTTGAAGTTACACGGTATCATTTCCAAATTGACTATAAGCCAAGCCATAAGACCAATAATCCAGATTCAACACAGGGAAATTAGATTCCTCTTTGATGGCGGAATGCAAAGTCACGTTTAGGAGACAAGTAGAATATAACTATCATTGCAAAATACGCTCTATAAAAGAGATTTGGGGCAAAAATCTCTGATTGTTTCCCCATTGTATGTACCCAAAACATTCAGCTAAAACTTTTAGGCCAAAAGTGCCTTTGTCACCATGGAGAGATTCCTTGCCCTGATTTGAAATTCTTTAGTCAGATCAATCCTAGAATATCCACTTCCCGCCATGCTAGTCAGTAGGGTACAAGGATGACTCTCACAGGACCAGTAGGATAGCAACTCATAAAGAATGTTAAAGGAACACTTGTACCTTTAGAAAAACATAATTAGATATGGAATCATATGGAGAAAGCTGAATACATCAGAAGTCCTCTAAGGTAGCAGTCTATGAATCATTGGAATGAATGACCCAGTAAGCTGCCAGGTGGGCGGCATGAGACTCATGCTTATGTAAGAACAGAGGGCCACTGGACTCCCTGCAGCAGGAAGGTGGGTCCAGTCAATTCAGCACATTTGCTTTCCCGGCTGAGTTATGAAAGCCTGCAGCCAGACCTGCATTTCTTGTGAGAGAAGAAAACGTACCCAGCACTGTCACCCTGCATCTCTGGAATCCTTCGTGTCCACCTCAACCTCTCCTCTGAGGAAATAGTAAGTGGATAATTAAAGAGTAACATTTCACTGCTTGGTTCTGCACTCCACATCCTTTATTCTAGGATCAAATCCCCCACCAGAGTGAAGTTGGGTCGAGGTTGAATGATGTTCATGATGTCTGAGCAGGAAGAAAGATCAGGAAATTTCTGCCTCTGACAGACTTTGCTCTCTGTTGTTTACACTGCACTTTGGAAGCCTTTGTCCTGATCTTGATCAATTTTTTCCATTTGCAAAATAGAAATGATGCTAATAATTCTTACCTCCATAGCACACTTACGTGAATTGAACGATAAAATGCCTGAAGCCACCAGAGAGCACTGGATCACATTACTGTTGCGTGTGACAAAATGTGGACAGGGGAAGTAGGTAATCCCTCTTCCCAAACATTTGTGTGGCCACCTTACCAACCATGGTACAATATTAGGATGCCATAAGGTTAATCAGTGTCACTTTCACCATCATAAAGCCCTCCCTGTTTGCGCAGTTTGGCTAATGGTTCTCAAATTAAATAAAACACAAAAGATAATCTACCATCTCAGAACACATAGTACTTGATATTGCAGAGCAATGAGCTTGCATTCTTGTGGAGTGGTTCTTTCTATCTTGGCAACAGAATCATTTTCAAATAAATGTTAGTTCCAATAAAGACTGTGCCAAGACCTGGTTATGACAAAGCCACCAGTCTAGCTGGGGGAGTTATTAGGAATGATCTCTAAAGAAGAGGACAAAACACTGATTGAATGTGAAAACTAGGTAATGCTTGGGCTTCACTAATGTACATAATGTTCTTTAGTATTTGAGGCAAACCACTGAATGCCTGAAGTCAGGCTGCCAAGGTATCTCTCAGAAACAATAACCTGGACCAGAGATCCCCTAAAGATGACCCCAGTGAGATGCCCTCCAGATCTACATAACCTGCTTGCTGTCCCCTTTGCTGATGTAAACATGCCATGAAATGGGGCGAGATGTTTGTGAACCAGCTTTGCAGCTGCTTCGTTCCTCTGCTAATATCAATATTAATTTTTGCAGGCTTCCTTTTTCAGCACGTTGGGCTAGAGGTGCAGCTTATACACGCCCCGGTGTTTGGCAAGCGAATCTGTGAGCCTGCACTAAAGGCACCTCCCTGTCACCTCCCCTGGGGCACCATGCAGAAGTCTGGTTCAAGGCCAAGATAGCAAGGAAAGAGCAGGGGAAGTGAAGTCAAACCCCTTCTCACAGGCCAAATCACCAAAGCTGAAAAACAAGTACCTGTGTATTACGCGCCTGCCTCTGGTGTTCTTGCCGCCAATTTCCCACTTGGCCAAGTGTGCACATTTAATTAATGTTCTGCTCGTCACCTCCTGCAAGTCATTAATAATGACGCTCTGTAGATACCAGCCCATCTCGGAGCCTGCCAGAAGTGCGCACTGGCCACCCTCTCCCAGCCAGTCCATAGTCACCCACCACCTGCTCACGTGGCCTTCCAGCCTGTTCTCCATCCAGGACACAAGAGCTCAGAGCAGACTCGGTTGAATTCATCTTTCAAGCAAGATTTCTGGATGCATCCATTTCGTTGCCTTCAGCCACTGATGTTGTAGAAGCTTTTTTTTTTTAATTCTATTAAAAAATGCAATTAAATTTGTCTCATGGAATTTGCTCTTTAAAAATCCAGACAGCTGCTTGCTCATGGTAGCATTATGCTCTTGATTCTTGCACATTTTTTTTTTCTTCATCTCCATTCCATTACTTTACTGAGGATTAAAGACAGGCTTACCAGATGGCAAATGCCAGGATCTCTCCCACCCCCACCTCCCACTCGGAAGACTGGGATCATATCGGCCAGAACGCACAGCCCAGGTTCCTCTATGCGGCTTTTGGAAGAGACAAGCAATTGTTTCATTGAAATTCATTAGCTAATGCATAAAACACAACTAAGGGGCAGAGAAACAAGAAGCCTAGGTACTGCTCCCAGGAACTGGCTGAGAACGTCCCATTGGAGTCTCTTCCCGTGCCTCAGTTTCCCCATCTCTTCAGATTCTCTTGCTTCCTCCACCATTTCCCAGCCATAAAGTATTCATTAGGCAGTGAAGCAAATGAGGTAATGTCTGTGGTGAGATGGTTTGTGCATTTCCAAAGAAAGACACCATATAAAAAGCATTCTGATTGCTAACAGTCAGGGATGTTGAGGATTGGGCCTGGCTGGCTTTATAAACTATTTAACTGCCTGCTTCTTGCAAAAACTATTTTTATCAGTTAATTACACATTTTTCTTATTAAATAACAATATGGAAGCATTTCTTGCTCATTTTTCTGTCATGATTAATTTAATCTGCCTCCCTTTATTAAAAGTCCAGTTTTCTTCCCCTCATCTTACCCACCGTGATAGGCCAATAAAAGCTCCTCGACTGTTCAGCCCCTTTGATTAACATTAACCCCTCATATTTCATTCTGCACCTCTTCTGAGTCCTGGAAATTCTGTCTTCTCCTAAGGCTGTGTCTGGTGTATAAGGAAGCACCAAGTTCTAAAGAACAGGCCTTGCGCTCATGGGTGGCTTCCCTTCTTCTTTCCTTTCTGGCCCCCTTCCTCGACAGGCAGGTTTCCCGTGGTGGAGCAGAGTTAAGCCCAGCCTGGGACCATATCCTGTACAGGAGATTTGAGATTTAGGGAGCACTGGTCTAGTTCCATTTCACAACAGGCATACACGGGGTGTGCCTCGGATTTGAGGGCAGGAGTAAAGTAAAAAGTCAATATTTGTGGCATTTGTTGCACTGTAGGACTCTTTTCCAATATTATTGATTATTATTAATTAAATGAATGCATTCTGATGAATAATAATATCAGTTTTGCACATTTTTCTCCTTGATGTTGAGATGGGTCATAAGGCAGGCCCTCAGGCTATTGCTTGAACCCACAGAGAGAAAAAATAGAGTTTGGAGAAGAGAAATTACAGCTTTTCTGGCAAAACAATTAACCACAACAACTACAGAAACTGTAACAGAAAAAAAGGAATCTCAAGTGTTTTCTTATTTGTCATTGTGGTCGGTCGGCAGCCTCCAAAATGGCCATGCCTGATTGCCATTTCCCAAGAATCAGCTTTCGCGTAACTCTCTTCTCAGTGTGGGCTGGATGTAGTAAGGCACTTCTGATGAACACAATGCTGCCTAAATCATGGGCTGTCCCTTCTACTGGGTTACAGAGGGCTGTGGCTTCCTTCCTCATCACTCTCTCTAGCCTGTTTTCTCAGTCTGAGTAAAGTCAGCTGCAGTGTGATGAGCTGCCCTATGAAAAGGAACCAAATTCTACCGACAACCATGAGCTGGCCCAGAAGCAGGTTTTTCAACACCCCATCCGAGCCCTCCATGCAGATTAGACTGCAGCCCTACCCAACAGTTTTGATTGCAACCACATAAGAGATTCTGAGACACAAGCACTCAGCTAATCCACACTCTTATTCCCCTATCACACAGAAACTTTAGGATAGTAAATGCTTGAGGTTTTTTTAAGCTCTAAACTTGGGGGTAATTTGTTACTCAGCAGTAGGTAACTGATACACTATCCCAGCTATTAAAAGGAATGTGAATCCAGAAGTAATCGAGCTGTGATGGAAAAATGAAAACACACTTCCTCCTTATCTTCTGCCCATGAAATTGCTAATCAACCAAACTCTCTTTCATATTGGACAGGGTCTTAAAACCCTTCTCAAAACAGTGCTCCAAGCAGCCATCCCAATTGATTGTTTGCAGGTGAGAAAAAAGTCTATCTGCTATCCTCAGAATAATGTAAAGAGAAAAATCAGAATTAGAAGACCTCACTTCCACTTACAACTCAGTAGATCGAACAGGTCAGTTACACTTTCTGATCTTTATGTCCTTCTTTGATAATCTGGAGATAACCTGTTTGGAAGTGCTAATGTATAGGGAATAGAATGTCCAACTAAAACAACCAAAACAGAATTCTTCCTTTCCAAATTGCCATCTCCATGGTGGTGGCAGGCCCCCTTATGGCCACAATATGGTTGTAGCAACTCTAAGTCTCCTATCTTCCCAGACTAATGCCCCAGGAATGAAAAGGAATTGTTCTTGTCTCTTTACCTAGACATGAGGAAAAATTTTCCCCAAAACTTCCCCAGCATATTTCCCCAGACCTGGCTGACCTGTCTACTCCTAAGTCATCCCTGGCTGGGTGTCAGGGTGGGTTAGAGATTATCATGATGGGCTTTGACCCCTCTGAGGCTAGGAGAGGACAGGTCTCCCTAAAAGCAAATAGCCATCCAGAGGAGAGCTGGGATTCTAAGCCAGATGTGGTGGCATATGCCTATAATCTCTGGGAGGTTGAAGCAGGAGGATGACAAGTTCAAGCTGAGGCTGGGCAAGTTAACTACTTAGTGAGATGCTGTCTCAAAATTAAAAAATAGAAAAAGAACTGTCAATGTAGCTCAGTGCAAAGGAGATCCGGGGTTCAGTCCCTAATACTGCTACCACCACCACCACCACCACCACCAAAAAAAAAGAAAAGAAAGAAAAAGAAAGAAAGACTTGAGGTTCTTCGCACACAAAATGAGGAAGAGGAAGTGTATTAGTCAGCACAGGCTAGGCTATGCTGGAGAAAAACATACACGGTAGCTTTACCAATAAAAACTTTCTTTGTCCTCAAACTCTACTCCCAGCACAAGTCAGCAAAGTGGCCTGTCCCTTCCCTGGGGGCTCTCAGAGCCAGGCCAACAGAGGTTCCATCTCATCAGCACAAGGCCTCAGGAGTTTCCAAGGTAGCAGGAGAGAACCTGAGAGGCCTTTCCCACTGGGTCACCTTTGCTCACTTTTCTTTGGGAAGAACCACCAAACCGGCAGAAGCTAAGGCAGAGGTCTGCAACTGAGTTTCCCACATAGCCCTGAAAGTGCAGAAGGAGGAAAATGAAACAGGGATTGCTCTGACCCCAGTATGCAAACAACACTTTGTCTACAATAAAGTCTGATCTTCTCATTCTGTGACATTCAAACTGAGATAGGACACTAAGGCGTGGCAAAAACTGGCAGGGGAAGTGGGCGTGACCTGTTAATTACAAGATTTTGGACACATGCGCAGAACAGTTCCCAAAGCCCTGCAAGTGGACTTCTTTGGAGAATTTGAGCAGGTTTTCAATCGGATGACCCAGACTTGAGGGTAGCCTGAGACATGGGATCCTAGCGCTGTCTCTCAAGTTCCATATGTAGTTCTCGTGGTTCCTCGAGATTTGGACAGCGTAAATGGACACATTATTGCCACAAAGTCTTGGTTATCATACCTTTCCATGGTATGGCAACCCACACTCTCAGATTTAGTGTATTCTTTTATCTTTGCTCTTGCCCTCTTTTTTTTTTTCTTTTTTTTTTTTTTCACTTGGCCCAAGCTCTCTCTGCTGAGCCAGTTTCTCTCCCACTCTTCACTTTTAACTTTCTCGAAGAAACTTTACCACTGCTTTTTGTTCCTTTCAGCCAATTCTTTGTTCCAGACAAGAAGAACCTGGAATCTAATTCCAGAAGAAAACTCAAGCAACGTGAACGCAGTAACATTGAGTTGGTGAATCAACATTTTGGAAATAAGTTATCTGATAACAAAATGAGATAAAGAATATCTTTGCAAAAATTCACTAAACATAGAGCTACCAATCACTGGTCTGGGATATATCAGCCACAGTTGTCCTTGTCACCCCAGACAGGGTCATTGAGAAGGTATGTAACATCTGAATGTCATTCAAAGTTTGTTTTCCCTCCCACTCCCCTTCCAGGCCCAAGTGTGTACCTTACAAACTTTGTCTTCCTGTTATTAGTTTCAAAGACCTTACAATGCCCTAAAGAGGGTCCTGTCCAGAGAGGACATAGAACTAATCAGAAGTGGAACAGTGTCTGAGACTGTGCTGCAGAAAACGGCAAGACATCCTCCAGATATCATATTTTCCCTCGTCTCCACTGTATCTCAGAGTGTTGGAAGAATGAGTTGTCACCTTCTTTCTTTTTCTGTGTGGCTCAAGAGAGAGGAGAGATTCCTGCTTGAATCCATTCCCTTCCCTTCTCAGGTCCTCTTCCTTAGCAGAGATCATCAGCGACTTTGTGTTTGCAGGTTTCACTCCTTTTATGCATGCCAGCTTCTGAAAGAGCTATCAGGATATGGTTAGCCTTGACTGGGCTGCAGTTACGGATAGACCCTGAAGTTTCAGTGACTGGATACCAAGTTCTCGATAGGATTCCCTACTCAGTTCAGGCCTGTCAGAAGAACTTTCTCCACACAGTCATCAAAGCTTCAACACTGAGGGTGGTTTTCCATTTTCAACCATCATGTATAAGATTGCCCTGGTCATTGACACCCCCTCAAAGGAGGGAAGATCGTGGATAGTTCATTAGAGAGGTTTTCAGTGGGGCAGGCCTAGAAATTCACTGCCCCTTCTGCCCAAAACCATGGGAGAATTCAGTCATATAACCACACCTAACTTCAAGGGAAGCTGGGAAACATAATTTAATTGTGTGCCCAGGAAGAAAGAAGAACAGATTTCAGTGGACATCTAGCAGTTTCTCCCACACTCACCCACACAATTTCCTATTTTTCAACTTGGCAAAAACTAAGATCACAGAGTATTTCTATACGGCAGTGTACTCTTTGGCCTGCCAAGGGTTCTAATCCTTTCTGGGAGAGAATTCACAAGCATCTCAGTGTAATTAATGGAAAAAGACCTCACAGCCTGCCTATCTTTCCCATGGTGTTCCTCCAACCTAAATTCTTGGAGTTGCCATAACAGAATACCATAGACCGGATGGGAAAACAACAGAAATTTCCTGTGTCACAGATTTGGAATCTGGAAGGTCAACATCAAGGGGTTAGCAGGATTGTCTCCTTTGAGGGCTACGAGGGAATCGCAGTTCCAGACCTCAGTCCTGACTTCTGCTGATTTACGGGTGATCTTTGGCATTCCTTTTAGATGGTGCTCTCTCTTCATATCATCTTCCTCTGTACATGTCTCTTTCTCACCATGTGGGATCCTATCTATAAGCAAAGCAATTATATTAGATAGGTACCCTCTACTCCAGGATGACCTTATCTAACTGATTGCATCTGCCTTTATGCTATCTTTGAATATGGTCATATGATGAAGTATTAGGACCAAAGTTTTTAACATGAAGGTAAAGCATGGACCCAGTTTAGCCTGTAACACACACATTTTTAGGTTAGACTCCAGTGAAGTATAAATGGCAAGGAGTGGTTACAGGGGTGATGGAGAGGCATTATTGTCAAGGTGAGAGATGATGTTTGCCTGGGCTTTAAAGTGTATTTTTTTTAATAAAACCAGTATGATTGCAGATAGGTTGTATTTCATTGGTGTGGGGAAGGAATATAGCAAGGATGACTTGTAAGTTTCTGGTTGAACAAAGAGACAGATTATGATGTAATTTACCAACTGAAGAAGAACTAGAAGGTAAGGATGTGTTTTGGGGTACAGCTTCATGGTTTTGTAGTTTGAGCTATGCATGGACCATTCAAGAAGATACAACAAGTAGACAGTCATTTACAGGAACCAGCAATTCAAAAGAGATATCTGTGCTACAAATAAAGGGTGGAATCATTTGTATACACAGTTTTAAAGTCACCCGGAACCACTGGAGTCCAGAGGCTTTGCTGCTCCTTCTTAAGAAAGAGCTCTTTCTCTTGGAGAGCTAAGCGTCCTGCCTGTCTATCCTACCAATTCCTGATTGCTCCAGCTCAGGCTTGCTGCAGATTCTATGGGTCCTTAGTCTCTAGAGAAGATAGAGATGACACTCCCAATTCTCTCCCAGGTTTATACAAAATGTTCACCATCTGGATCTAAGAACAGCCACACCACATGGCCCAAGGAATGTAGCTACTTCCGTCACACAAACATTGGTGAACGCACATACACACACCTCATCCCTTCTGCAAAATGACCTAAACTTTGTGAGGTTCACATGTCCCTAGAGATGATCTCATTTGCCTGCTTCAAAAGCGCTTTGGTCTGCACAGCCTGTAGCAGCAAATTTACACTTCAAAAAGCAGACAGCTTTTTCCACATCTTATTCACTTAATGGGTGAGAATGTAAAATTAGTTCCGTTGCTGATGAGGACCTTGAGCCAAATGAAAAGTGTTCATTTGTCAGCACAGACTTACAGCCTGAGACATGATTATATAGCTAATCCAATAATGGGTTTTGATGCTGAGCATTTATTTATATACAGTATGTCTTGTTATCTGTTGATAATCAGGACCTACAATTTACTCTTTCTTGTGCGTGTAGTGTGAAATAGCAACATCTTCCAGACATATTGCATTTAAGTACCAACATGCAAACACATACAAAAAGCACCATCATCAGCAAAATATTTTATTTGCTTTTCTTAAAAAAAAGAAAGAAAGAAAATAGGACCATTGCTTGAATTCAGGCTTGTATATTTTTAAATATGAGTAGTCAATAACATGTGAAGTCTTTCTCAGGACTACATAAGGGTTAAAAAAAAAGTGAGATTTCCTTAATTATCTTGACGCACCCTAATCAAAGTGATTTCTTCTTGCTAATCTAAAAATTCTATCCGCAGGTCAAATCCTCCTCCTATTTTCACACAGAATGATATAAACTAAAGAGATACCTCAGCAAAATCTTTGTAATGCCACCCCTTGACTGGCTACCTGAATTCTACAAACACTGCTTGTTGCAAAGATGCACATTATCACCACGTGAGCACAGGGACTGTAATAATTATCTCAGGCAAAACCTTTCTTTAAAAAATAGTAACTTAAAATTAAATATAAAACCACTACATTTCTATAAACTCTCATAGTGACTACATACTGCTACATTATATTGTTTCCTACCCCATGGATGAGTGTAAATGTCTGTCACTAAAACATAGGGACACTTTCAGCCTAATATAAGCATAAAATCTAATGTTTAAAGCAAGCAGGCATTTTTATAGGTACAAAGCACTGTCACTTATTCCAGCTATAATAAAGCCTATGGGAAAGAAAAGACATGTCAGGATTAAACATTCTGTTAATTGCAAATGTGTAGCACACCTGCAAAACCTGTGAAAAAAATCCTACGATACTCAGGAAAAGTCAGTGAAAGTTCTTTTCCATGTTACCATCTCTTGGACAAACCCAGAAAAACCCAGAGCAAATGCAAAGGCATCCAAGAGTTGTTAGCTCTGGTTGTCACTTTTCCCCACTGAGCAATCTCTAGTCCAAAATGCAGCTGAGAGGACTGGTCCTGTAATATATGAGAAAGAAGGGACAAGTGCACTTTTTTAAGCTGAAATTTATTCCACAATAAATACTTCAATGTTGGTGCAACACGATGTTTTATTGGATTACACCAGTTTGCTAAAGAAATCACACTGGGAATAGCAAAGCTTGTGGTTTTGTGGGGCATGCATTGGTGGATGTGAGGACTTGCCACTGACAGAGTGTTGGAGAAGAATAATAAGCCAAATTAGGAAATGGGTGAATACATGCAAATCTGTATTATGGCAATACCTGGCTGTACAGGTCCAAGATATTTGTGTGTGTATGTGTGTGTGTGTGTGTGTGTGTGTGGCAGTTGCTTTACCTAGGCTGGATAATTCATTAGGCCTTGGCTCGCCTAAAGATTAAATGAATACAGCATACATTACATTCTTACTTTCGTTGCAGAAACAAATCTTTCTTGTACCAGCCAGTGTAATCTTCAGAGTTTTCGTTATATAAAACACCTCAAGAAAAATGCACCTCAGTAAGATTTACACTTTATTACTCTAATGATTCTACAAACACTACCACAATGTGATGAAAGACAGAGCGGCCCCGGACTGATTGAGAGCTAATAAAAATCAGTACTGAAAACTGAAAAGAGCACCCTTATCATCTTTCTTTCATTTAGAGCTGATTACTAGGGGATTATAATGCAATCACAGCTATGTGTGAGAGGTAGCTATGGGAACCAGTTTTAACTGTTTATCTAGCCAAAGATCTTAATTTAAGTTTGAACACTCTGATTCATTTATATGTAAGACACCAAGGAGACAAAATGCAGAAGAAACAGATGCGCACTTGTTCTTTCCATTTAACTTCATAAGCTACCAGCCAATTTGTCTTTCAGGGACAAAATTAATTTCTGATGACAATGTGAGCAAGTAATAAACTAGAAGTTCCTGTCCTGGGAAACTTGTTAATGCCGTGTAATGTTCTGGAGTTATTTAGGAGGCAGAAAACGATATTTGCTCCTGGAGTTACGGGGACGTCTGTAACAGGCTTGCCTTTGTCCCGACTCTTAGTCACTCCTGCAGAGGTTTATGACACCTATTCTAGAGGGTGAATTGGGAAAGTTCAAACGAAACCATGTTGCTTACATTTATTTCCTACGGGGTATTTTTAAACTGCTCGTTTTCCTTCATATTCTCTCCATGATTCAAATCTGCTCATAGCACAAACCCCCAGCTCACTGCCTTCAAGCCGTGGCACGGGGCAAAGTGACTAACGATGAGATGAAAAATGAGTTGCAAGCCCTGTTTCTGTGACCCCATGTTGCAATTAGAGCACAGCCCTCTGTGTACATGTGCACCCTACCCTGAGGCACGGCACACACTTCATAGTAGAATCCGGGATGCATGCAAAGAAGTCTCAGTGGCGGGGTTAGACGTGCTGATCCACAGCCAGTGTGAGAAGTGGGTGCCAGTGAAAGCACATGCACACTGTGATGGAAAAGAACACTGGCCATGACCTCAAAAGCACTCAGTGATGCTGTATTTCTCCACGCATCAGTGACAAGAAGCACAAAAGTAGTAATAAAAACTCGCATGTATTGAGCACTTACTGTATACCAGCGAATACGTTAGATGCTGTATGCACATTATCTCGTGTAATTAGCACAACAACCCCATGAGGAAATCATTTTTATGGCTGTTTTATATACAAGGAAACAGAGTTATTAAAAAAATTAACTTGCCCGCAGGTCACAGCTAGCAAGTAGAAAAGTCAGCACTTGAACTGCATCCGTCAGACTCCAAAACTCATGTTTTCAAACATGAAAAGACAAAGCTTGACGGTCTTCTTCATCTCAGCCATTATTATTTTCTCATCTTCTTATATGCTTGCTTTTTAGCATCTCTGGACCCAGTTCATCTCCCCCCAGCCTGCCTCCCCCGTGTCTTTCTGCTCTCTCGGGGAACGCCCCCCAGCATAATGGCCGTCCATTAGTGTGTTTTTAAAACCTTGCTCTCTCCCATCCTCTGACAGTTTTCATATGCTCCACATGAAGGATCCTTTTCCAGAAATACTTTTGAAGAAAGTCTAAAGTAAGCTGAAAAGTATTACATTTTTCATCTCAACGGGGAAATGGATTTAAGAAAAGGAGAGAAGAGCCTGCAGGTCTTTCAGATTTTAAAAAGAATTCAACACACCACTGCATTGGCACTGGGAACACATCTATCACAGAAACCAAGAGAGCATCTGCATTTACACGCTGAAATGGTCCCCTCCGTCCTTGATCACGATAATGACTTCGAGTTCCGCTGAGCCTTTCATCCGGAGGGGCGCCGTGGCCCCTGCAGAAGCCCGCCCAGCGAGGAGCTCCCCCACCCCCGCGACCTGCTCCCTCCGAGGTGGTGGGAGCCGGCTGCGCCGGGGGAAATGGAAAAGGACAAGCAGGCGCTGCAAATTCTATTCCCAAAGGCAACTAAAACAACGGTCCGACTCTCCATATTTAATTTCCCTATCTGGAACTTGGGCAATAACCACGCCATCCCGAAGAAACCATCTTTAGGGCATCAATCGCATCACATGAAAGAAAGGGAAAGCTTTCAGGGCCTATAGGAAGCCGGGCCTGTGAGCAGCAGGACATTGTTACTAATTGCCCTATTTCCGGTTTTTAAGCCTACGTCAGACTACTGGGGAGCATTTCTTAGGATGATTCCTGCAGGCTTCCCCTTGCCCTCGAGAGACAAGGTGTGGGAGCCGAGGTGGGAAGGTGGTTTACTGTTTGGCAGAGGGGGATGGAACACAGAGTCGTGGCCTGTGCTGAATGCAAGCAGCCCTGTGAAACGCATCACCTCTGCAGGGCCTGGAACTAAGTAAAAGCCCAAGCACCTGTCTGGAGTTGCCCATCCAGCCTGGCAGTGGGCTGACCCTGAGCTAGTAGCTGCACCCGGACCTCAGCCTGCAATGGCACCTGCTTTCGTTAGGAGGCGCTGCCGGTTCTCCACCTGGAGCTCTTCTCTGCTCTCCTTTTGCATGCCTTCTGAGACACCATCAGCATTCATCTTCATGCAGGCATCCTTGACTCCCTACAGTTAGGCTTTGGTAACATCATGCATTCCCCGCACTGTGTGATACATAGGCATCATTCATTGAAACACGTAGGTACCGATCACCATGCTAAACATGTTACACGCAAATGCCTCTTGTTACCCCAAGCCCTATTACCTCCATTTTATGGGTAAGGAATTGAAGATGGAGATGAAAGTTCTACAACTAGTAAGTGGCAAAACTGGGTTTAAAAGTAGAACTTCCTGCTTCCCAATCTCATGCATTTCCCCACTAATCAATGCCCTGCGGCTGGAATCATATTCTGCCTATTTCGGCATCCCTGGACCTAGCATACACACGCATTTATAGACCTCTGATATACTCATTGTGCAATGCCATTGGAGGAGGCCCACGGAGAGCTAATCGACCCATATCAGGATACACTGGCCTCATTAACCTTGTACTCTACCAGTTGACTGTTCTGATTTCTCTGGGTAACAACAAAACCGTTTTTTAAGAGAAGAAAGTAGGAGCATTTAAGCAGGGTCTCTGGTGTCACGCTGACACATCAGAAAAAGTGTTGTCTTCCTAAATTCAGGTGTTCTTTTCACTGAATTCAGTCAAACTGGTTCTGCATATTGACACAGGACGTGTAACTTACAGCAATTCAATTGCTATGCATCACTGCATAATCGCTTCTGTCATCTATCCCTGTCCTCCGTCAAGGCTGGTGCTGTCTCTCTGGCAGCAGCTGGATGTTTCCCCAGAGAACCAGTGCAGCTGAACATCCTGTGTGAAGAATGTGATGCTAGAGCCCATTTTCCTTGGGATAACAAGAGTCCATTCTATTCAGCACACAGACAGACAGACAGCCCCATTCATTCTCTTCTTCATATCCAGGAATTCAAGTTCATACATTGTGTCTTCATAAGGGTCTTCCTTCTATCCTCCCCACACTGTCCCTCGTACTGCCCCAGCCCAGACCCTCCTCTAGTCCCCTCTGACTCCACTTGGCCCAGGTCATTCTTCACATTCCTTCATGGAGCTTGTTTAGAATCTCTCCCCCTCCATATCTTGGAACACTATAATAGCTCTGCACTGACTTCTGGATAAAACCTGCAGTCTCCAGACAGTCAAGCACTCCCCCACTGGTTTTAACCTACCTTTCCAAGCCTGTTCTGCACTGTCTTCCAGGTTCACCTCCCTGAACTACCCTACTGGTGTCTTTGCTGGTCTCCTCACCAGCTGTGCCCTGCCCTGGACTCCACGAGCAGACACATTTTGCCCTTTCTGCAAGGCATAGTCAAATCCTTACTCTTCTGGAACCTCTAACGACCTGTGTGTATGTCCTCTTTGAACTCTCATGGCATTCCCTGTCCACTTTATAGTCAGCGCTTTGGCACACCAGCTCATGCAGCTATACATTGTGATTTAATGTTACAGATAATAATGTTGAAATCCCTCTACTCCTTGAGGGCAGAGTTATCCCTTCTCTTCTATCTTCATTCCATGAGAACCTAGAACAGGTGACAATTTTGTTGTTATTTTGTTACTGGATTTTGGGGTGCTGGAGTCTCTTTCTAGAGGTGATTTCTAGGTTCTTTCTGTCCTAAACAAAGAATTGAATAAAACAAGCATAAACTGTGGTTAAATTTCATGCTTACTAAAGGTAGAGGGGAAAAAACAAGAAGAGTAGGGGAAAATAGACTCTGCAGAGCAAGTTTGGGCCAAGTTAAAGGAGGAAAAGAGTGGAAAAAAGTAAAAATAAAAGTACACTCTACCATGTAGGAGAGGCTACAGTGAAGAGACACACTAGCTAGTGCTTAGTGATGACTGTCCCTTCTTTATATTTCCCAGGCTGGTGTATGTCCAGGTCATCCTATCAAAAACCTGCTAGAGTTCTCCAGAGAAAGGCTATATGCTGGGATCTGAAAATTGTTCTGTACATGTGTCCCAGAATCTTGTCACACCTCATGTCCCTGATAGTTTTAGCCACATCCTATCACCCTGTCTTACTTTCAGCACCATTTAGGAAAACAGCTTTGCCACTCCATTTAGAAACCACAGAGTCCTTGTACCACCCTACTCCGCTGCCATTGTCAGCTCTTATATTTAGGTATTCACATGTGATCACCACCCCCACCCCGACCTCTACCATGGAATTTTGATCTCATGTGTTCTTCCTTCCTCCAGTTCCAGTTTTCCTGGAAAGCTCCTTGACCTCAGTTTAGGTGTCATTGCTTCCAGAAAGTCCACCTTCATGAAACTAGGTGAGGGTTGGATTCCCCGACAGCTGTGTTAACTCCAGTTAGCAACTGTCTCACTGGTATCAGCTAAGACTGTTTTGATTATATGTAATAGAGAACCAAATTGAACTTAGAAAAATAGGTAAACTACTGGCCCACGCATCTACACCAGTCAGGGCAGGATTAGAACTTGAACCACGTGGCCTAATACATACTGTCTTAGTCTCGATTCCTTCCCTTTCCCTTGTTCTCCATCTACTTGCTCTGCTTTGCTTCAGGTGGGCCTTATCCCCTACCCAGCATGAGACAGAGAGGTGAGAAGGAGGTATTGTCATCTGCTTTACTTCCTGAAGCCATCTGTTAACATTGTAACCCAAAATGGTGGCTTTTCTATAAATATCAATGATAAAGCTAACTACTTGCCATTCTCTCTAGTCTTTATTCTCTGTTTATCCTTCACAATCTAGATTCTTAAATACTTCTTAAGTGTATTATAACTTGCTCACATGCTGCCCTAATCTCGCATCCCTTCTCAAATCTCTGGGTGAGGCTACTTTCCAAAGCTTCCCAAGACCTCAGCCTCCTTGCTAAGTAACCACTTCCTGAATTGGTACAGCATGGACACTGCACTGTCCTTTTTTGTTCACCCACAAAACCCTGATCACAGATGCCTTCTACCTCTTGGTCATTCTATCTTCTTAGTCTTGATTATTTGGCCTTGGGTCCTCCAGTCTAGCTCCAACTCTTTCTTCAAAGAGCCGAGTATGTCTCACAGTTCTGAGAAACCTATCATAAATCCCAGGGCTACAGAGAGCTCTCAAGGTGGATTCACTACCTCGGAATCCTGGTTCTGACCTAGCAGCCTATCTCTCATGTCCAGATTGGATGTGTGATCTTATTTCTATTATCCTCTATCTTTTCCTGTAAACATTTTCAACTCCACTGAGTAATGAACATAATAAGAACAGAACTATTATGTGTCTTTGTATTCTCTGCACCACTCAGCTCAAAGCTGTAGTTGTTTCTCCACAATGTTTAATTTTTAAATTTCTGACTCATTTATGACACATTCAAAGAAGATTAGAAGAAAAGTCCTTTACTTTAAAAGACTTAACTGATCCTTCTTTAATTCAGTTTAAGTGTGAACCGAGAATTCAGTGAACTAAAATAGTGAGGGTAGTTTAATGGAGTTCTCCCCCTGAAAATTGATTCCTTCATGGGATGATGGGTTAGGAGTAGGACTTTATTTAGGGAAGGACAGAGCAGAACAACAAAGGTGAAAGTCTTTCAAGTGGGTCTTTCTTGCTGTAACTTCATAATTAACAATGAGGTGGGACATAGTCCCAGAAGAGTAAGTCCTTTCATATTCAGATACAAATTCAAAGTCACAGAACGGGGACGTCATGATAATGTGCTTAGCACAGACATCTTTCTGCCTCATCTTCCTCCAGTGATCCTATAGAAAATGCAGGAAAACTGTGTTTTAAAATAATGAAGCCAGGAGCTGGGGGCATAGCTCAATGGAAAAGAGCATGCTTCACATGTGCAAGTCCCTGGGTTCAAGCCCCAGCATCCCAAAGTAAATAAATAAATAGTTAAAATAACATACTGAAAACTGTTTGGGAAAAGTGGAACGAGAATAGCTAGACTAGAAAGGCAGGAATTCTTGGACAACAGAAAGCACATGAGACTAGAATGACAGAGAAATGAAAAGTAGCAAGGAAGTCCTGGACAAGTTCCAAGATCGGAGTCAACAAATGCAAAGCTGAAGAGTGGGGGGAGGTGGTAAGGAGGGGAGTGAGAAACCATGAGTGCAATTAATTAAAAGAGCTGCACTTGGAACAGCTGAACCAATGAGGCCAACCACCCCCACCCTCCCCACATGCCTGCAGATCAGCTAACAATTCAGTGGCTTTCGCCTTCTGGAGAATTTCTCCCCAGAGAAAGAGATTGATCTGCCCAGAGGGGCGTCCTGTATCAGAGCTGGGCACCGAGGTAAAAGCAATAGAGCCAGAGACAATTCAGGACTTCCGAAACAGCTGTCAGGGAGAAAACTGTGAAAATTAAAGCTGCTCTACATTGGATAGGATGACCAATCACCGTAGGTTGCCCAGACAGTTCCAGGTTAGAATGTAATCTCTACACAATTATTAATAGCTTTTCTTTCACTCTCAAAAATATTCCAGTCTGAGTAATAAGTTATGTAATCACCTCATCTATGCATGAAATGCAATGAAGCCCTGTTTCTCAAGCCTGGATACAGACACGGTCTCTGCAAATTATCGCCCAATAGGCTCTTATGTCATTTGGCCAACACAGGAAATAAATGGCACAGTGAACACACATGCAAATGTGGGTTCTTACATTGTTTGCTATACTAAGCATTCCAGAATTTACAATTAATATTTCAAATGGTTGTCATTAAAATGAAAAACAAATTTTTAAATTCTCTCAGAGACTCAAGAACTCCTAAGAATAAATATGGAAACACATTCTGAGAATTATTAAACATCCCAAGAAAACATGAATTGAAAAAAGCAGAGGGACCAATTTGCCTCAGGGAAAAAAAGAGATTATTCAGAATGTAGAAAATAACTTTGCTTAAAAATTGAATTAGTTTCAGGAAAGATCATGAGGACAATTATCCAATAAACAAAAAGAAGATGCTATTTTTTTAAAGTGCTCAGGGAACAAAAAAATGATTCTCAGACACAGACAAAAATAATGTCCAAATAAACTCAGTGGAAAATTGAAATCATTGAATTTGTTATTGATGTATAAAGGAAATGTAGAAAACTCTAAGAAATCTGCCAAAATATATTACTAGCAGATAAGACAACAAATATGGGAAAGAGAAGAGATACATGAGCTCAATAACTGGCTAATAGGAATTTTAGCAGTACAGGGCACAGACTAGAAAGGGAGGAAATAACCCAAGATATAATACAAGAAAAGTTTTCTAAACTGAAAGAAAGACATGAATCTTTAGATTTAAAAGACCTACTAAATGATGAACAATATGGAAGTAAGAAACAAAGAATGAAAGAAAGATAGAATAAAAGAAAGAAAGAAAGATCTATTTCCAGTAACACTCTGATGAAACTTCACAAACCGAAAGATAAAGAAAAAAACTCAGACTTCCAGAGCGAAAAAAATAGGCTACCTACAACAGGATAAAGATTGGATTGACATTAGATTTCTCATCAACAGCACTGTATATTAGAAAATTAATAGAATTAATACCCTCCAACTCGTAAGGAAAATTACTTTAAACTCAGATCACTGTATCGAACTGTAGGGGTAAAAAGGGCATAATTTTCCTCTGCCCATCATAAGAGTCTTGGCTGCTACTCCTATAATAAAAGACAGAAATTTTATATTAAAAAAGTACTTGAGGAAATATTCCAGAATAGCAAATAAGCAAAGGAATCAAAGGCAGAATACATAAGGAGACAAAGTCTTGTTGAGCCAGAAGTGCACATAGCTAAAAGGATGTTTTCAAAGAATTCCTTTGACCTTAACACTCAGAACACTGTCATGTGAAAGAGAAAGACTAGAGATTCAGGTTTAGTTTCTTACTCTTTCAATGCAACCACACACTGTTTGATGGTGCAGTGAATAATATTTGTATAATCATGGTGCTATTTCTTAGTTTTTAAAATCAAATTATGAGCTAAATAAACCATAATCACAGAAAAAATGTAAATATAAGCTTTAATAATGTAAAAAATGCTCAATTAATCAAAATTGGGAGAAAAAGAGAAGAGCTATAAGAAAATGTAAATAAATCACCTTTTTATAGAAGGAAGTGAATGTAGGTCTAAAACATTATGTACAGATTTGAATTCATACTAACTAAAATTATAAATATATTGTGAAAGTTTTCTATTTCTGTGGCAAAATACCTAAGTTAAACAACTTAAAAAGAAGAAAAAAAATTTAGCTGATGGTTTCAGAGGTTTTAGTCCATGGTAGCCTGGCACCATTGTTTTTGGGTCAGTGGTGAGGCGAAACATCATGGCAGGGAGAATAGTGGAACAAAGCTACTCATTTTAAGGCCTCCAGGCAGCAAAAAGAAAGGAAGTAGCCAGAATCCTAGTATCTCCTTCACTGACTGGGCAGGCTGCTCTCACGAGGCAGTACAGCTTTTAGAAGACCCAGTCAGTTTATGTGATGAGTTTCTATGTAGTATGTCTCCATATTAATGTAGGAACAATGTCAATCACCAACCACAGGATAATTCTTATGATAAGGGTTACCCATTTCAATTGCATTGTGTTTCTATGCAGATATTATCTCACAGTGGTACATATGGGCACCATTGTTATCATTCCCACACTCTACATGATCAGATGAAGGTTTCTAGTAATTAAGTGATAAGTCCCAGGACTTAAACCCACATACCTTTACTCCATCACACTCCTTAGCATTCTCAAATGGGAGGAAAGGAACTTAACGTTGTGTTATGGTTTGTGTCTGGATGTTCCCACCAAGCCTCAGGAGGTCATAGGTGAGGCTTCTTTAGAGGTGGCTGGATCTAGAATGTGTGACGCTGGAGTTAAGGGTGTGTGATTACTAAATCAGTCCACTGATTAGGTTTGGCGCTGCCCAAGTTCCAGTAGCCTAGATAGAATATAAACAGAGCAGAAACATGCTGGTAAGCTCCCGTTTGCTCCCTTCTGCCTGCCATGAACTGTTTCTTCTCTGTGATGCCCCTCTGCCATGCCACCCTGCCTTGGAACCAGCCAATGAAAGAGCCACAAATTATGAGCTAAACAAACCTTTCCTCCCTTAATTTGTGAGTGTTGGGTATTTTGTCTCAGCAATGAGAAAAGTAACTAGGACACATTATCCAAGGCATGGAAATGAAACGGTTACAGCTTCACCATATTTGTTTGTATGCAGGAGACTTGTATCTTGTTAGACAAGATTATGAACTTGCTGTTGTATTTGGAGATTAAGAATGGTTGAAGGACATGTGTGTAATTGTCAAGTTGACAGGGGGTGGATTATGATTGTTAATCGTGATAGGTCAACTTCACCCAAGTGAGAATCATCTAGTAGATTTCTGAAGCTTTTGATGTGTCTGTGGATGATTAACATGTAGTGTGCAAACTAAGGAAGAAAGACACATTTTAGATCTGGTACCACCAGCCAGTAAGCTTATAGCCTGGATGGAATAAAAAGGGGGAAAAGATGCAAGTCTCCCTTTGTTCTTTGGAAAAGCTTCAGTCTTCATCATGCTGGTCTCCAGTTTCTTCAGACTTCCAGCACAGACTCTTTAGCCTTCCACTGCAGACTCTTGGGCTTTGGATGACTCCACAGGGAGTGTCTAGGCCTCCCTCTTGAGAGCAATCCTGCTGCTTTCCAGAGCACAGACAGCCATTTTGGGTTCTTTCATCTCTTATTTTTCAGATGACTGTCGGGACTCCTCCCCTTCTGATCTTCTAAACCTACTTAATAAATCCCTTGGTAATCCTGTATATATTTTATATTGATTCTGTTCTTCTAGTGAACCCTAATTAATAAAGAATCAACCCTAACTTGACAATGGGGTTGTTGGGAATGCCATGAACCTTCATCAGGTACATAATTACAAATTCAATCCATCAAAGTTTGAAAGAAAATAATAATATATTCCTCTTAGCCTAATAGTTCCATCTCACTATGATCTCAAAACCCAAAACACTCCTCTGAATTTGAAGTAATCTTAGATACTGTGTCTATTATACCCCCTCCTCTATGACTCACAGATATAAAAACATGATTTTAGAAACCACCAGTTATAGTTACTCATTGACCAATTATAGAATCGGTACATTATCCAGACCTTTTGCAATTTTTTCTTTTACTTAATGTCTTTAATTTTTCTTTTGTCCTCCATCCCTTTCCCATTTCCTCTGTTCTCAATCATCATTGTTACGTGTCTTGTCAAAACTTCTGATTGAAAGAAAATGACCACTAAATCTGTGGTATTTTCTGGGAATTTCATCTTTCCACATGATGCATCTCTTAATACCCATAGAAGAAAGTATCAGAGTTGAAAATATTCTGTTTCTGAATAAACATATCAGGTTTTAATAGTATTTACTTAACTTGAAAGTAAATCTTGATCCATAATCTAACGTATTTTTTTTTAACTTCTGGGGGTACAGAAAAGTTTTCATTAATATTGTTGTTCAGTTGTATAATAAAAATACAGGCACATATTGTATCATGTATAGTATGTAAAGCAGAAAGGCCATCTCTGAATAATGAATTAAAAAAAATCAGCGACTACTGACTAGGTAGGACACAGCCCTGTGTATAAGAACTTCCCTGTTCTAGGTCAGAAAAGATCTTGCTGGGCCAGAAAGAAACTAATTAGCTGAAATTGGCAGGTCATCTTCAAGCCCAAACTTCTTCCATTGCTACTCCTTTTCTCCTGGGGGAAATTGTTGGCTCCCAACTAAAGGCTTGAGGAGTAACTGAAAAGTGAAGTTTGGTTTCCTTTCCAGTCCTGAAATACTTGGCAAAAATGAGCAGACTGTGGAGATGTAGAGTTAAGGCAAGAGTAAGAGGGTTGAGATGATGTACAGTGGAATTAATGTGCTTACTGCAGAGAAAAAAGGTCAAGCTCCCTTGGCTGGATCATAGCAGAGTCTTGAGTTGGGCCATGTCCTCCTAAAGCTAAGAGTTAGTAAGCCAGGAGCCTAGGAAGGCACATTTCTCCCCACAGAATTCTCATCCCAGGGCTGTTCCCTAGTTACTGTGCCTGGAATCTGCAGCAAAAACTTCAATCCTGGGGAGACCGTAGCTTCCCAGAGTCTCCTCCTAAGGGCAAATGGCCCTGAAGCACTAACAAATGAAGCTGTTGCCCATATCCTCTGGGCAGTTTTTTAAGTTGTCTACCCCAAAATAAATTATAGGAAAAAATGAGCTAGACAGGGGAAGTTTTGATGAGTGGTGAACCAGGAATCAGAAACCTAGAACTTATAACCCTGCACCGGAAAGGAAAGGGAAGGAAATGTAGTTACTGAATGATTATACCTCCCAGGCACACTCTTGGGCACTTTATATAGAGATTCATAGTGGCCCCATGAAGTGTATATTACCCTTTTCATTTTCCAGACAAAAAAGTAAAAACTCTAAGAGTTTCTGTAAGGCTGGGGAGGTGGCTCCATGGTGGACCACTTGCCTAGCATGCATGAGGCCCTGGGTTCAATTCCCAGCATCACAAAACTTAGTGACTTGAAATAATAATTTATTAATTTTCATGATTATGTGGGTTGAATAGAATGCAACTAGAGTTCTGATGGTCTATGGTTCTGTTCAATGTCACTCTCACAACAGATGCTTGCTGGGGTTGGATGCTGGGGAGGTCAGGCCTTGTTCTCTTTCCATGGAGTTGTAAGACTTCTCCCTCTCTGGCAGGATAGCTACTTCTCAGGTGGTGGCTCAGGGCTTCCAAGAGGAGGAAGCAGAACCTCCAGTCTGCTTAAAAGCACAGCAGCAAGCTCACTAGATTCTTCTGGTCAAAGCCAATCACAAAACCAGACTACATGCAACAGCACCTGTTAAAGAAGAAAGTGACAAGAAATTTGCAACCACCTTTAATCTACCAATTTCTGAAGTCACACATGGGATTTTTAACAAGCTTTAGTGCTTCTGAATCTGTGAGATGTGGGGCAAGAATAATGCCGCGAAGAGGACTCAAGGGTGTAAAGGAAATGTAGTTGTGGGGAGGGATACAATGCAAGGGCAAAGACAATGAATAGCTGGGAGAATGAGTAGCTGGGAAAGGAGGCCAGTGAACGAAGTTCCCCACATAGACTAAAAACGCATACTGGCCTGCATAGTTCAATTCAGTGCTGTCCATCAGGCTTCCAAGCAGACTCAGCTCTTCAAAAAGATCATAGAGCCAATAGAACACCACACAATCATTTCGAGCAAATGAAAATGTCCAGGTGCCATCTTCAGTTGCAGAGCCATTAACAGGTGGCAAGGCAGAAAGACAGGCAAATGAATCAATCCTGCTCTGTGGACCCCAAATCACAGAGTCTGTGCTGGATCACATTCCTTTGTCTTTATATCCCCAGAGCAATCTTCATCCTCAGCTTAGTGATTCATTACCTCATTCATGCAACAAATTATTATTGAGCTTCTACTGTGGGTCAAGAACTATTCTGAGGACTGGCAATGCTAGCAATAAACAAACAAACAAATAAACAAAATCTTTCTTTGCTACATGAGTTGGTGCACACCCGTAATCACAGCTCTCTGGGAGGCTGAGCCAAGGGAAGCATAAGTTTGAGCCCAGACCAGGAAACTTAGTTAAGACCCTATCTCAAAATTTAGAAAATAAATTAAAAAGGCTAAAGCTCGAAGTGAAGACCCTGGGTTCAATCCTCAGTACTGCAAAATAATAACAATGATAATCGATAAAAAGAAAAATTTCTTATTTTCATGGAGCTTGCAATTTTTAATGAGCGTGATAGAAAACACACAAAACAAGCAGTAGATTACACAACCCCTCATACAGTGATGTCAGTGGAGTTAGAGTGTGACTTGGGGTGTGGGAGTCAATTTTATTTAGAACAGGTAGAGGAAGCCTCCTGCAGAAAGTGATGTTTGGGGGCAACCTGAACCGGTTAAGGAGGAGCTTTGCCTGTGTCTGGGAGAAGATTGCTCCTGACAGAGGGAAGAGTCGGGGCCAAAGCCTGGATCTGGAGCAGCCCTGGCCGGCAGCAGTGCTGAGATCAGGGAGCAAAGGTACAGACCTCCGCTCACCGATTCTCTAACTCACCACTATTCACTAAAGCCCACTCTTCATCAGCCCAGGGTAAACAGAGATAGCCAGGCCTCCACCCTCCAGGAGTGGACGCTCTCAAAAAGGAGGCAGGCAAACAAAAATTCCAACATGGCATTCACAAACGTGATAATGGATGTAAGGGATTCTCAGCAGGCAAGCTGCTCGGCTTAGCTGAAAATGTCTGTTCTCAGTCCATCTGTTGATGGATCAGGGAGACAAGGGTTGTGTTTGGTACTTGAAATAGAATCTGCCCATATCCTCAAATATTACAGAATCATAATTTTTATTAAATGCAAATTTTATTATTGCACTTTAAAGTGAAAGTGCTGGGTAAACTGCATAATATAATCACCATATGACTATCACTTTGAATTAGTATTGCAGATACTTCTAACTGCTTAATTATTTATTTTTAAAATATATTCCAATATTTTAATTATGTTCAGTTAAGTGTACTTGAATATTTGCGGCACTCTGCATTATTTATATTAGAGAAAAAGCAGCCTAAATCAACTTGCTCTGGCATTCCATAATTTGTGCTTGCACATCCCTAAAATAGATTTATATATAGCTATCAAATGGTTATTCTGAATATGCTATGATTTTAAATTTTTATCTGAATTTTATTTCAATGTACCACAAAAATAAAATTTATTGGTTTTTTCATATAATTTATGTGTCTTATCTGATTTTTCATATTCAATATTTACAGAATACTAGCTAGGGCTATACATGCTTCAATTAAATACAAACGTGCGTATTTCATGACATACATCCTAACCCCACTCCATCTACCCCTGCCCCATGCCTGAAAACACTTGAGGTTTGGCTGCAACAAATTCTCTTGGAAGCCCAAGGGGAAGGAGAAAGGGAAACTGTGTCAGCTTTGAGCACCATCACAAAAAGGGAGAAGGAAGAAATCAAAGACCTCAAGGGAGTATACTGTCCTGCATCAAGCGCATAGCAGATCACTGCATTAAAAAGAAGCCAGGTGGAGAAGCTGACACCGATGTGGGCTCTACTAACTGGCCTGAAAAACAAGGCAGGCTGCTCTGTTCTTTGGTATCTGTCCAATGCCTTTTCTAGTTTCTAAATTCGTTTAAAAGTCATTTCAATGTAGAAGATAAAAATATTGAAGTTATAGTATTTCAATAACCCTCTCTATGTCCTACAAATCCAATAGACAGATGCCCACTAAAGAGATTACAGCTTGAATACTTAATCCCAATTTGGATGTTTTTAAACAAGGCAAACCTGGCCTTAAATGCAATGTGCACAATTTAGCTAAGTATAAAATATTAATGCAGAAACATGACTATAAATACAGCCGGAGAATCTGGCAGGTGGAAGCCAAAGCCACCTCGACACATCACCCTCCCAAATCAAAGGCTGGGGGAACAATAGACGCACCCATTTAAAAACAATGGTGGATTATGACAGAGCATCTCCAAACCTGGAAGCAAAGGCTGTTTAGAACAACAGTGATTTTACAAATGAGCACTAGGTCAGCATATGTATTCAGACAAGATTGGGTCTTCCAACTTTTGTTTTTCAGACTCCCTCTCTGTTAGGAAAAAGACCACTATACTCTCAGTGTCCAGGGTTGTGGTTGGCACCCAGGGCAACACTGAGCAGATTTGCAAGCATGGGCTCAGGAGGCACATTGCATGGTTCAAATCTCTCCCTGCATCACTTTTTAACTGGTCACCTGGAGGTGTTGCTTAATTTCCCTGTGCCTCCGTTTCCTTTTGTGTTCTTTTGACACACAGTAGTAGCAGTAATAAGAACCACAATATAAAGTCACTGTGAGAATTGAATATGGAACAACGTCTGCTCTCATAAGAATAAGATTTAGCTCTTATCACAAAGGTTATTATTACAAAGTCAGACTGAAGCTGACTGGTGCTCCTCTGTGCGGTGGTACTGGGGAAACATGTGAGCTTTTAGTCCTTTCTCGTTCCTCACCTTCCACCCTCACCTCTTTCATGTTTCTTGCCCTTTTCCTTTCGCTTCATCACTACTCCAAATAAGTGAGCTCAGTAAATATTTGTTGGGCCTGCTAATCCCAAGGACAGCTCTTGCTATGACATGAAGATGACATGAATGGCAAGCTGTTAGCTACTCCTAGCTTTGCACACATCTATCTGATAAAGGAAGCTTTGTTTTATAACATATAGAAAGAAAGAAGGAAACGATAGAGAAAAAAGAAGAAAGGGACAAGGCAGGAATGTGTCCTTCTGGCCTTGGGGTAGTTAGCAACTATAACCGCAGTATTACGATTAAAGATGATATTTTAAAATAACTGCCCTTTGCTATAACTCACAATTTAGGTTATTTGCATTTTGCACTGAATATAGCAATAAAATTATAAATTTCATATTTTGCAATGTCTTGTTATAGGAACATCACAATAATAAACACTTCTATTCTCTTCCATAGCTGGAAGTACAAGACACACAAGAATTTTAAATGCCAGTTAAATAATTTCAAAAGTTTATCTTTCTCCAAAAATTTCAACCATCAAAAATTGGTCCAATTAAAATATCACAGTTTTCCCTTCACAAAAACACACCTTTGTCTTCCCACCTTAATTCCTCATCTAACTCTGACTATAGCCAGTCCAAACCTGCAAGTGTAAAGTGTCTGTCTGTCCCCTATCTCCTTCCAAGCAGGGAGTTGGACAACCCATCTGCAAGTGAGAAGCCACGACTACTAAATTCTCATCCCATCTCTATTCTCCCCTGAACTCTTTAACAAATTTCCTCTATCATAAAACAGAAATAATCTCTGCCTCATAGGTTGTTGCAAAGATCAGTTAAGAATATATTGATGAAGTTGTTAGTGTATAGTAAGTGCTCCAGAATGTTAATATCACTCTCAAGTCATCATTAGTGCTTTTACTAAGCATTGAGGTGATTTTGGACAAGTCATTTAACTTTGCGGGCTCTCATCTTCCTCGTCCATAAAATCAGAGTTCCCACAAGAGTCTTGCCAAAGTAATTCCTGGCTATAAAATTGATACATGTATAAGAGCATTATGTTTTATAAAGCACTTTATTGTACCACTTCTCATTCATTCTTTACTACCTTTTTGGGATAGGTGATGTTGCTTGCCAGTTAAAAATTAGGAATCAGCCATTAAAAATAGCTAAGGAAAAGATCCAAAACAAGTCATGTCATTTGGTAACAAAGTCACAGGATGAAGTATGCAAAGGCCCTGAGGTGGGAGCAAACATGGCACTGAATAAGCCTCGGAGAACATTATGAGAGGCAAACTAAGTGGGTAAGGGGTAAAAAATTTAAAAATAGGCTGGACACACAGAGCCAAGCCAGGCCACACCAGGACATGTGAGACTAATTTTGTCTTTATTTTAGGAGCATCGTGAAGCCAAAGGGTGACACGACCAGATTTTATTTTCACAGAGATCATTCCAGCTGTGGGGTCTGGAAGAAGGATGGGGGAAGGGAAAGGGTGGGTGCAAATGGTGTACTCAGGAATCAATTGCCATTGCCAAGTGAGAGAACCCCGGCTAAGCTAAGTGGAGATAAAGACGGAGAGAAATGAGAGCATTCTGGGTGTATGTGATCGGCTAAACCAACAGGATATAATGGTGGTTGATTAAGTGTGGAATTATTTCGACAGGCTCCCAGCTGTTCCTCCTGCATCTACACCAGTCCTTGAGCCATTCATGTGCCGCTGCAGCATGCTTCAGCACTTGGTACTGTTTTTCCCCAAAAAAATATCTATTGCCCCTTTTATTTTACATATTTTTTTCTTCCACCAAAACCCCCCTCCTTCTATTCTCCCACTATACAAACTTTACCCATCTTTCCACACTTACACTCCTCCTCATTCATTAAACAATTATCAAGTGTTTATTGACAACATAGTATATTCCAGGCATTGTTTTAAGCAATGGAAATGATTTTAGATAGAAATTCCCTGACTTCATAGAACTTGTGTTTTAGATCTCTTCAATCCCTCCTCTCTCCTAAACACATGCCAAATGTACAGACCATATCTTGCAAATGTGTGTTGTCTCAATTTTTCCTGTTTCCCTTACCTCCTCAGGTAAAAACGAATCTCCTCAAAAGTAGAGAACAATGTCTTAGTCGACTTCCAAGTCCCCTCCCCCACCATCTGCACAATACTGAGTTTAAATGACTTGAAAAGATAATAGGTTGTAATCTAGAAATCTTGTATTTGTAGAACAAAGTGCATCCATGTTCATCATATCAGTAGGATAAGCTCTAAATTAAAAGGTACTATTAGAAATTTGTCACTGTTGTTAATGTTGATGTTGTTGTTGTTGTTGGCTCACAGTACCTAATGAGTGGACTCTAACTCTATTCCTGGTCTTATTTCTGGTGAGTTGTGAGTAATAATCTTTATTATAAGTAGAGAATTACACGTAAAATAATAGTATTTTGTCAGAGAATCCAATTCCCATTAATGAAGAACAGTGGATACCCACTGATAGTAATCTAAAATAAGAGACATCAAAGGTATATGAATCGTCATTTATTGCTCTGGCAGGTTATAAGGAGGCTAAATCCCAAAGGAAAACCTCCCAATAGATGTCCCATCTTGCCTTTCCTTACTTTCCTTGTATTTGGGAAACTTTCATTTGTAACTAGTTGGGAGATGGTCCAACATGGCTGTAAGCACTTTACAGTTCAATGCTGCACTCTCAGGAGGCTTCATGATATCCAATCTGAGGTTGCTAACCTAGCCTCAATCCCTCACTCCAGACAACAGATATTAAAATAGCTACCTTTGCGGGTGTGGTGGTGCACACCTTTAATCCCAGCACTCGGGAGGCTGAGGCAGGTGGAGCACTGTGAGTTCAAGGCTGGCTTGGGCTACAACGTGAACGCAAGGCTGGCCTGAGCTACATAGTGTGAACCTACCTCAAAAAACTAGGGCTGGGAGTTTGGCTCAGTGACTTAAATGCCTGTCTGGCAGGCAAGAGGCTGTGAGTTTGATCCCCAGTGCCGCAAAAGAAAAAAAAAAAAAGATAGATTATTCTTTACCCTTTCTTTTTTTTTCTTTGTACTGGAGGTCAAACTCACAACCTCGAGCTTGCCAGACAGATGCTTATGCCACTGAGTTAAAACCCCGGCACTATTTTTTGAGACAGGGTCTCACTATGCAGTTCAGGCCAGCCTTGAACTCACTTTGTAGCCCAAGATAGTCTTGAACTCACAACGATCCTCCTGCCTCAACCTCCTGAGTGCTGGGATTAGAGGCATGCACCACCATGCCCGGCTAAATAGATTATTCTTTATAGATGTCCTTAGAATTCCAGATTTGGAGAGAAAATGAAAGTGTAATTTGTTGACAAAAACACATTGTTTCCTCTTAGAAATGAGTTGAAATTCAGTGAATCACTAAAGTCTTTGCATTTTCTTCCATTACAACCAATACCTCCCAGTACCTGATTTGACTGAAGGTTTACCATTAATCTTGAAGTGAGAGCAGAACTGTAAATGTTTTAAGAGAACCAGACACCCACAGTTACTGCACTTCATATATATAAAAAAAAAACTAAGCAATACAAGTCTTATGTGGCTTATTACTTCATATTTTTCTAGAAAAATATTAAGAGGCAATTATCAAGGACTTAAAAACTAACACAAAAGCCCACCCTAAAAATCATCAGGACCCCCAAACACCTGTGAACATTAATTTTATAGGCATATGCCTTAAAATCTATTATTAGTTATTTTTAATATTAGAGATTAACCATTTAAACACATCTCCAGTTTGTGACTCTCCAATTACATAATTATTGTGACCACATTTAGGAGTGTCTGCTCTTGTCCTGTAATTTGGGAATTTCTATCATTTCCCATGGGTATTGCTGCTTGATCTAGAGGTGGACACTTGACCCAGCTGGGCCAGCCAGATTCTCTCCTGGGTAAAGGGAATCAAAACGAAGCAAACATTTATCATACTCTGTCTGTGCCTAGACACATAACATAGAGTTTGTTCCTGGAGTGTCAATGGCAAAAAAAAAAAAAAAAAAACTCATGGAGGTAGAAGGGAAAAGGAAAGGAGAAAGGGAAGAAGTAGGGGTGAGAAAGAGAGAAAGGAAGAAAGGGGAGGAAGTGGAGGAGGAAGAAGGGGCACATGAATAAATGGGAGCAGAAATGAGAACTGAAAATAAACATTTTTTTAAGCTTTCAGGTCCATTCTGGTTCTAGATCTAGCTGCAGTCCTCCTCTTTTGCTCCATAACACATCTTGGAATCCTTATAATAAATTTCTTCCTTTTGTCTAACAAAGTTCAAGTTTCTCTCTGTTGCTTGCAGCCAAGTAGCCCTATGCAAAGTACTCATTTAAAACAATCAAATAGAGCCTGGTCTAGAAGACCATGCTTTCGTTTGATCCACAATTATTTTCTGAATGCAGATATGAATTAATCATAATCTTTGACTTCAAAAACCTCATGCTTAGTTGGGAAGAGAGAGAAATAAATTAGAAAAAAACTATATACAATGCAGTAAAAACACAAGGTAGGTACATATACAATGTATGTCATAGATGCAACACTGAAGGATATATCCTTATTGTGGGGCTACAAAGCAAGGGTAGCAAACTTCACCTGGGGAAATCAGATGCTCAAGGGAAGTGATGCTGGTAGTAATTGTTGAAAAATGTCAAGTGCAGGCAAGGGCGGAAGTTTACCCCACAGAGGAGGAGCGCACACAACGGAAGAGGGATGAAATAACCTGGTGTGTTTAGAGATCTTATTATGAAAAGTCCATGTGCTGGAGCACCTAGTTCAATGAGGACACAAGGAAATGAGACAGGAGGAGAAGAAGGAGGAGGGTGAGGAGGAGGAGGAGGATCAAGATGAGTGTGGTACATTCAAAATGATGAATATCAGGCTCAGGGCTCTCGTCTCTATAGAGAGAAACTCAAAGACTATCATCCCCTCATCACCCCTCTCACTTCCGTGAGAATATGGAAGTGGTCCTTACCCCACTTTTCAGAAAGAAAAATGAGCCACTTGACAGAATCATGGGACTCGTCTGTGAGATCATCTAGGAGCTCCAGGCTTAGGGCTTCAAAGCACAATGAATGCTGTCATTCTTGTTCATGGTCACAGGAAGACTCAAAGGAAGACAAAATCTGAGAAGGTGACCCTGAAATTCTGAGGTCTGGGAAAGTAAAGGATAGAAATTGAAATTAACTTCTTAAACATCAGCACAGAACTATAGAAAATTACATTAGGGTATATCTCAGCAGATGTGTCCTTTGAAACTTTTTAACAAAAGGTTTTTTTTTTTCCAGTTATATCTGCTAGGAAACTAATGGAAAAGAGAAATTATGAATTTTTTGGTGGGGGGAGAATTAAATATGTTTCAGAGAATCTCAAAATATCATTGGCTGGAACACATGGAGAAAGAAGTAAAGGACAAATCTGAAGACGAGAAACTTAGACAATCATGAAAGCAAAGCTGAGAAAGAAAAAGTATCAAACTTTGAAGGAAACATTAAATTAGGATTAAATGACATAGAATCGAAGATAGAAAAATAAAATTAACTTCTATCATTCAACTTCCCACTCAAGGTTTTAGTGGAAAAAGAAATATTCCCAGGAGGGAAACAGAACAGGTGGGGCTAAGAGTTTCCCCTTGGAACTATCCTGAAACAATTATTGATAATTGCTTGACCTCAAGTAAATTACTTCATCCTACAGAACCAGTTGGCTCAAGCTTGTCTTTTATTTGGAGGATTTACTGATGTTCCAACAAACTTTGCTACCATACAAAAGTTTAATAAAGTCCGAAGGAAAGACTAGTACTTTCCCTAGGCTGTCTAGGAGCTCTGGCAGCCTGACCTCAGCACCAGGCCTGCTGCCTTTTTATGTTAGTCGGAGATTGCAAAATAGTCCCAGCTGCTACTTCTAACCCTTTCTCATTAGACCAGTGCAAGAGAAACAGGAGGCCCTGAACACCTGCTCGGCAACTGGATCAATGAACTCCAGTTTTAGGATGCCGGTCTGCATCCAGGAAAATGTAACACGATTTCTGAGACGCACTGGTCCGTGTAGACCCCTCCTGCTACAGTGCTTTTTGACATTTAAGTGTACATTAATCATTTGGGGTAGTGTTAAAATAGAGTAGGGTTGGGGCAGGGCCTGAGATTCTATATGTGTGACAAGTGGTGGCCCCAGACACACCTCTTCGTCCTGATGCCGTGGACCAGACCCCATAAAGTAAGACTGCAGAGAGCTCTGAAAGAAGAGAACCTGAACAATCATGTAAGACTCTCCAAACACACAATCTAGTTAGGACAGGTGATGCCAAAGCAGAAATGGCCATGAGACACAAGAACTTTTATAAAGCGTTCATATCAGCTGCTGCAACGGTATCCCCAAAACAGTGACTTTCACAACGTGCCAGCTGGAGGTTGAGATAATCACAGAACTTCAGATATGGACTTTATTGCCAGGACAGATAATCATACCAAAAAGGGGAAGAGCACCAGAAAGCATTCAAATCTCTGGGCGAATATGACTTGCAATTTATTATCATGTGAAAAGCACAAGTGGTGGCAGCATTGTGATTTTTTTTCAGGATATAGAAAAATTGATAGCATCAGGGTTGAGCTATCTCCCACCAATGGTCCCTCCCGAGGTAGTCCCGTCCTCCTCTGCAGACCTGGAGGGCCTTATTCATCCTCGGCTATCAAGGGGTCGTGTGCGGTTACTCAAGTGAGATAGAAAGATTGCAAAACATCGTGACAGGGCGACGGACCCTTCACGCCACAAGAGTAACGTTTGGAACAACGGACAATTATTATCCCAGAGGTTGTGTTGCATCTGGTATTGCTCCCGCTTAGGAACAGCGAGGTCACAGTAATGATTACAAACAAGCGCATTCCAAGGGAGTGTCTGGGACCCTGATGCCTGGGTCCTCTGCCTTCACACGGACTGTCCAGAGCCCTTCCGGAGCCTGGAGAGCCCCTCCTTACTAGGGAAGCTGCTGTGGCTCATATCATTAAGAGGCCTTAGCTGTCTTCAGGCAATCGCTTAGAATTTTTTTTTTTTTACCTTATTACCAATCTGCCTTTCTTAGCAGAGGTCATGAAATGGGCAGGGGATGTCTCATCTTCATTATAATCCACTGTTTGAAACATTTCAATTAGGCTTCAGATCAGGCCCTAGAACTGAGGCTGTTTTAACGAGGGGCAGTAATGATCTTCTGTTGCAGGTGGTGCTGGCACACCATCAGTTTTAATTCTTCTTGATCTTTCTGCACCCTTTGATAGCCGGGATCAAGGGTTCTCTTTCTATGCTTCAAGCACACTGGAGGACTTTTAGGTACTGCACTGACATGGTTTTCATCCCTGCAGTCTCAGCGAGCTGGTTGTCACCTGCAAGTTCTCCACGTTTGTTCAATTTACCAAAGATTAAAAGACAGCTGAAAAGACCGGGCCCATGTGCTAAACAGTGAGTATCTGCATGCGTTCCCACGGCAAGAGAACATCAGGAGAATTCCACCAAGACAGTGGGATAATCCCTTTGAGTCTCACTCCTCGAGAGGAAGTGCCCTTCCAGGGAGGACGCAAGAAAGCGCGTAGTGGCTTTCGTGGGGTGCACACTGGGCTGTGCGTGCCTCGATGTCAGCAAATGAGACTTTCATGTGTGTCACTGGTTTCCTATTGGAGGACCCTGGTTCTTGTGGAATTTCATTTCCTTAGCTGAAATATGGATATTTTAAGGAAAATAATGTTTTCCAAATAGGTTTATCATATTTCTCATCCTAGATAAAGGGCAGGAAGGACAGATAAAATAAATCCATACCTTCTTTCCTTTCAGGAGGGAAGAACTGCATTTTACTTATTATTTGATAATGCTTCAGCCACACAGGGTGCCTGACTCATTGCTGGGCTATCACTGAGGGGACAGTGATGAGTAAGATAAATGACCTCTGCCCCCAGGAATTTAGAGTCTGCACCGAAGGACTCACATTCAAAAAATAATAATTATACACACAAGTGTTTAAAACTCGAACGCAGTGCACGGGAGTGTCCGCTTCCTGCGCTGGTGTGTCTGCAGTGTGAATGGACAGGCCGGCTTTGCTGTCTGTTCCTAGGGGTAGGCAGAATTGTCACCTGGTGCCTTAGGGATGAGGTAGGGTGCGGAGGGAAACCAAAGGCATCTTCCCCAAGGAGCAGCGATCAGCAGGTGTTTGCAGGTATGGATGTCAGCTGTAAACAGCCTCATAAATTGCCAACATGTACTCCAGGGAAACACAGCTAAGCATCCCTGTATTCTGTGGCTCCCCACCATGGACCAGCCTCATGGCCGCGAGCTCAGCTTCTGCCTAGAGTCCCTGCTTCTGCTCTTGTCTCGGTCACTCACTGTGTGATCCGGAGCAAGTTACTCAGTCTCTGTGTGCCTCCAATTCCTCCCCTGTAAGGTGGGGCTCAGAGGCGCACCGACCCCCTGGGGTTAATCTGCGGATTAAGTGAATCCACAAGTATCAAGTGCTTACAACTGTGCGTGCCAGTGTTTGCTGTCTTTACAAAGGTCAAATGGGCTCTTTCGGCCTCTGCTGAGAGAAGCAGCATCCTCTCTGTTCAAAGCTGCTTCTTCTGTCTCACCGTGCCAGCCGCGGTCAGGCCTGCAGCCGAGTACACTTGAGAATCAGAATGGAGCCTTTCCCTGGCCAGGGGCGGGTTCTGTCGCAGTTCTGCTGTCTGCTCTCCTGCAAGTTCCCACCTTCTGCAGCGAGGACTGTCCTGCCAGGACACTGGGAATGGATCATTTCAAAGAAATGACTCCCCGTGCCTTTTCATTCCTTAAGCTGTTCTCACTTGCAACCAGACGGTTTATCAGGAAGGGTATCAGCAAATACTGTGTGCTTTACTGCCGTTAGATGGCACTGGCATTGAATTGAAAAAGCCTTAAAAATGGCCATCAATCATTTGATATACGTAGGCAGTGATCTATATTGATATGGCTCCAGCTACCACCTGAAATGGTTGTCTTTCATTTTACCCTTTCTATGAGGGTTATTACAGTGCACACCACTTACAACAGACATGGTTATTATGGACAATTGGTTATAGCGGACAAAAACTGATTTCCCAAACCAAACATATTAAATCCAATACATTTTTCATAGGTTATAACCGACAGAAACCTTGGTTTCAGCTGACATTTTCCAGGGGCTTTAATGACATTACTATAGGACTCCAAAGAGGGAAAGGAAGGATGGCAGGTGCTGGAATGAGGCCAGGGAACACCAGAGGTTTCATTTCCGACAAAATAATTATCTAAGGGTGGGGAAACCGTTGGAGTCAACCCCCAGAGTCCCCCTGCGCAGGTGACAGGGCATCTGCTAACAGTTTCTCTCCATACCTGCCCCCCGTCTGGGGGCCTCATAACCCAGGTGGACGTGGGCAGTAAGGAAACACAAAGCTGCCCAACACAGCCTCCTGCCTGGTAGACCACGGGGCCACCACTCATGGCGTCCTGTCCAGGAGGGCCACAAAACCAGGGAGGATTTTGTTGTTGTTCTTGATCGTCTCAGACCAACAGCCCCCTTCAAGCAGTATCTAAGAGAATCAACAGGGACTGGAGAATAGAACCTGGAAATCCTTGCCTTTGTTTCTGTGCATTCCTGAAGCTAAGGTCGTGGGAATTACGTGGAAGCCGCCGTCAGATTGCTTACTACCGCCGTGGGGCACACGTGTGAACTTTCCTTTCTGGGACTCTGCTTGGCTCCTAGAGATTCGGGTTCAAGGATCTGCAAACACGCCAGCTAGCTGCAGAAGGCTGGCTGACTCCTATTCTGTGATGTGTCTGCTCGGCCTTCCCAAAGCCCGCTCCTATCCACCCTGCTCCGTTCTCCCTCACCTCCACCCAGGGAAAGAACCAGGCAAAGGATTGATAGGCAGAATAAACAAAAGCGACAGAGCACTTCGCTCACCAGGAATGTGGACCTCTGAAATGGCATGAGCTCTAGAGTTGATCGAATGTGTGTGGCTCTGATGCCCTCCCCTATCCTCCATGGCCCTCTGGGCCTGTCTCTGATTTGCCCCTCATTATGGCGTGTTAGTGCTTATCTGTCTGTCCACCTACCCCACCTCCCCAGGCGTTCCCTAAAGACTGGGATATCTGGTCCCAAGGGCTCAGTAGGTGCTTACATATTGTTGAATGAATATATAAATGTTTCCTGTCCCGTGTAGATGTTTAACCTTGGCGGTGGTTAGGATTCAGCTTCAGGGATTCTTTCTGGGGGCAGTTATTTCCAGGGCATTCAACAGATATTTCCTGATAAAGAAATGAAACTGCTCCCCTCTGTGCTGCATTCTCCCCTCCTCATCCTGTCCCTCCTCCGCTCCCCTGAGCCCAGGCCAGTCACCTGGCTGGTCAGAAGTCAGATGCAAATGAAAGGGCGGACCCCAGAGCCTGACCCCACAGTGCACCCTTAACCATGGGCTCAACCTTAACCGTGGACTCACCAGCTTCAATCTCCGCATAAAATGCCCTGCACACCCCACCCAATCTATAGTGTCTAGTAACAAGATACATGCAGAACTGCTTTGAAAACTATGGAGTGCTATACTTCAAGCTTTAAGACATCACTTCGCCTGTAAGTATGCTGTTTGACTCCTTCACCCCTTGAGCAATTAGACCAATGATTTATCAAGATGGTTCTGATAGGACTGGAACCTGGGCCGGGCAGGTCCACTCCCTATTGCCTCGGACTGGCACAGTGCTTTGGGGCTATTGGCCCCTCCCCGCAAACCAAGAAGGCCTGTCCATCAGGCTCTGCTACACCGCCTCAGCATCAACTCGCCAGAGATGACTAGCCTCGTCACTGGCTCCAACTCTCCGTGCTTGAGATTTTCTCTCTAGGGAAAGAAAACCGTTTGGACATTGGTAGAGAGGCCACACTGCACCAGTCCACCAGCCTTTCCTCTTCCTCTTCCTCTTCTTCTTCCTCGGTCCCTGCCCCATACCCTCTGGCCACACCCATCCTCTGGCCACGCCCATCCCCCAGAGCTCCACCCCCTCCGCAGCTCAACGGGTCCAAGGTTGGAAGTGGTCTTGGTGCAACCTACCCCAACACCACCAGTTGTAAACACAAAATTTAAACATTTTCTGAGGTTGGTCACTATTAATAATGTTTTGATTTGTGTGAACTTTGCAAACACATTCCAAAGACACTATAATACTGAATTTTTAGACATTTTCATTGACCCTTCCAGCTTCTATGTTTTTTTTTTCCCCTGGGACACAGTAGAGCAGAATTAAAAGTAAAGTCAGAAAATGGGGACCAAAATACAGTACAATAAAAAGAATAAGTAATGTTCTTCAGCACAGTTAGGTGGCTATAGTTTACAACAATCTGTTACAGACTTTATAAAGAACTAGAGGTAAAGTTTTAAGTCCCCAGCACAAAGAAGTGATGTGTGAGTTGAAATGCTAATAACCTGTATTGATCAATACACACCATACACATTTGTCAAATTATCACACTATAATCCATAAATATGCACCATTATTGTGTGCCAATTAAAAATTTATTTTAAGAAGAAGAGGACTCCAGAAGAACAGTGCTGGGTTCAAGTCTGAGCTCTGCCTTTCTCGTTGGCTGGAAATAACTGAACAAGTTCCATACCTCTCTCTTCCTTGGTTTTCCCACCTGAAAATTGGGAATTATAGCAAAAGAGTAATAGCAGTTGTAGTCTCTTCATAGAGTTGTTGTGATGACTAAAAGACTGGACCTACGTAAACAGAGAAGCACCTGACACCTAGTCAGTGCTGAATAAAGGTTATTAAGATTCACATTCAGGAATGAATAATCATTCCTCCCTCACTGGGGCCGGGTGGAAATTAATAAACTGAATACATGTAAAGTGCTTAGCACAGTTCTTGGCAAGAAGTAAGTGTAAAACAAATGAAAACTCAGCTCCCTGTCAGAGATGCTCTGTCCCCAACCCTACCTACCCAGTCCCTCTAACCTAAACCCCAGGATGCACCCATCTTCCTCGTCCATGAAGGCTCTTCTGAGTCCTCTAGCTGAGAGCGAGCCTTATCTCTCCTGCCTCCTCAGAAGCCTTGCATTGTCAGTCGTTTACACGTGGAATCAGCTGTCTCCTGTCACGTGGCATGGTAATGTGCGCATAGTCCGCCTCTCCAGTTTCACTGGAACCTCACGGAGGGCAGGGTCTAGATTAAAATTACGGGATCTTTACCAGTCATAAGCCCTTGAGAGGCATTTGTGGATTCATTAATAAATGAAAGGTTGTCTGATGAAATTGTGAATTCAATCATTTAATGAAAAGATAACATTTAAGAGTGGAATTTTTTGATTCATTTCTTTCAAGTCTGTGTCCTATTTCCTTTCCCTTGCACCAGAGAGCAAAAGGAATCTCAGCTGAAGTCATCGCTGAAGCAAGACAGAGAACAAATATACAAAGTAAAGTCTAAGGGGTCTGTCCTATTCAGCCCAGGGTGTAAAAGTATCAGCACAAAATTAGTTATTAGGGTAAGTATGTAAAAGAAAAATAACTAGATAATGCTCTCTTTTAGTGATTGAAAAGAAACTTAAAACAGTTCTAAATTCTTAGGTTTATAAGTGATGCACGCCTGTAACCCCAGCAGTCAGGAGGCTGAGGCAGGAGGATCACTATGAGTTGAGGGCCAGCCTGGCCTATATAATGAGTTCAAGACCAGGCTCAAATACATAGTGAGACCCTGTCCCAGAAAACCCACCTCTTCATTTGATTCTGTGTTTAGAAGGAAGGTCAACTCTTCTCTTTGCCTTCATTTTCAAGTTGCTTTCTTGGGGGCACTGGGTGCTAGCAACTGCTTTGTGAACCAATCAGAGCCCCCAGCTCCATATGTGCGCCTTTCCCCTCCTTGCTCTTTGAAACCTTCCTTAGTCGGGGTATGGGGGGCAGAAGAAGGCAAACAAAGCCTAAGTTAATTCAGTCTGTGTGCAGTAATTATAGGCGTCGACTTGGAGGAGAATGGGCTTGAATGAAGGTATTGGCTGCAACCAGGCTTTGGTATGATTGTGCGTCTCGCTGGTCCCAGTTAGTGCTTTCTTACCTTCCCTGTCACCCTGACCCCAACACCCCCTGCAGTCATAGCAGAGCACTGAGAAGTTTTAGTTCAGTAAATTATCCTTTGGACCTGTGTTGCCTTGAGCAACACAAACTACTGGCCTCTCTGGGGTCACAACTTTCCAGATGGGTTCTTCCCAGAATGCAGCCAGGAGATGGGAGGGATTATGACCTAAATTCGTTTGTTTGTTTGTTTGTTTGTTTTCAGGCATTAGTGGCAATCAGACCATCAGAGAATTCTCTGTATTTTGTACTCAAAGATATGATGCTTTGACTTTGGATATTCTTGCTTTTATGAACATCTTGAATACAATAGCCCCTCACATGAATGTTGCTAAACATTTGATGAATGAATAAATGATTATTCCCCTAAATAGTCATAAGTCTAGATATAGGGTCTGTGTTCTGATTTGATTATTAGTTTATCCACTGCAACCAGTCCAAGCTCAGTCCTCAAAGGATTCTCCTTTTGTGGGTCAGATGAAAAGGGACAGATTTGTTCACTCAGCTCCAGCCCTCACAGTCTATGTGGCTAGGACCTGAAGCCACCCCTGCACAAGGCCATCCTTCAGTCATTGCTCAACAATGCCATGTTGTCATGGGATACAGGTGTCCACTGCAGAAGACACAAGTGGAGAGAAACTGAGGCAGAGACAGAAGTTTGTTGCTGTTTGACCTGCATTTTGAGTAGCAGAGGCTATTACAGAATTTCTCTATGTTCTAAGTGTTGGACGAATTCCTCTCAAACAGCTTTCAGCTGCTCCACCTTCTGCCCCAGCTCTGGTCCAGGAATTCCAGCCCCAGAGTTTAGCACGTAAGTTCCCTGGGGCCTCAGTATAGACCCCCCAGTATGCTGGAAAAGCAGAGTGATAATTACTGAGTGGAAGAGATCAGACTCGCATTAAAGATTTTGCCAACTGAAGAGCATATGAATGATCTACCTTCATACAGTTGTATTTACTGACTTATTAATCCATTATTTAAGTGTTCCATAATTTAAAAAGCTTCCTTGCTTTGTAAGTGGTAAGACTTTCCAGTTAAAGACAATCATTGTAGTCCCAACACCCACTATGTTCCTAATTAGCTCTGTAATTAAATTACCAATTAAAGAGAACTGAAAAAACTCTTCACTGGATGAAGTAAAATGTCCTTAATTATGATGGTGCATCTTTGATGAACAGAAGTAGAAATATATATATATGCACACACACTCACACTCAAAATATTAAATATGTGTATCCATGTATAAATGTCATCTTTTCATAGACTTGTCCATACCACAGCTTCACACTTCAGCTGTACACCAAAATTGTGACTCTCCTTGGTTTTTTCTTTCTTTTAAGAGGGCAGGTGGGAGAGAAAAAGGGACAAAGTGAGACAACTTTATGGGTTTAAACTTGTCTCATGAAAATAATGATATTGATCAATTTTATAGGGCTTGATTCAAAAGGGAATTGTTCAAGCTACTTCCAGATGAGAGCAATATAATAAAGAAAAGACACATAAGAAATAATGTTATCATTGAAAGGGCTAACTTTTGCTACCTATTAACCCCACGTACTCTCACACAAGAACAGTTAGGATGGTCTACAGGATACAACAGAGGCTTAGCAGAATCCCTTGGCATTGTACCTTGGTGTTTCTAAGGGTTGACTTTATAAAGATTCACGTAGCTCTCTCTTCCTGATGCATAATACAAGAGAGAGAACAGAAACAACCATGAACAGGAAGGAAAGAACCTCTCTTTTCTTCTGTATTTACATTTTACAAAATTTACCATTTTTCCCTGAGGGTGCAGAATCACTAGCATGTTAATTAAGTTCACAACCACACACACCAAGTCAGGAAATACCAAAAGAAAGAAAACAACAACTTCTTGCAGCTAAACTGAGTTACTGGCATTGCCCGTGGCATATAATGAAGTCATACACTGTCCCACTGTTCGAGCATTCCAAATAGTGAATGTGCCAAGTAAACCACTTCTTAGTTATTGGGGGGAGTTAATTCATTTCCCCAAAACTTCCCTGCCTTCTCCCTGCCTTGTGCCTCTGCCACGTCATTCTACGTATCTGTACATTTCAGTACCTTCATTTTTAAATCTTGAAGCTACATTTTGTGTTGTATGCTTCATTCAGAGGAAAAGGAATTTAGCACAAACATTCCAAAGGAAATTCTAGCAGGGTGATGAAATTTAGTGTGGAAATATTTATCTCAAAGGGGAGATGAGTTTGGGAAAGTTCTTATTATACAGCAATTTTCCATGGACGAAATTGAACTCTTGTCCCTGCTACCATAAGTATAATAGGAGTCACATTTCTAAGTGTCCTTTGTGTAGTTTTGAATGAATCCTAGAAATGAGAACCAAACTCTCCTGGGTACTTACTTCTTTAAGATTGGTGTATAGCAGATCATAAAGTGCAAATAGATTGCTCTTCTTCTCTATTAAGAAGAAAATTTTTTCCAGGTATGTCTTGACATTTTCCTGGTATAAACTGAAAAGCTCAAAAGAAGACATAAATGAACAGTGTGTCCATAATTTTTAGCTGCAGCTTAGATCCACAGTTTCTGGTGACCAACACTTTCCTCCTTTCAGTTCTTAAAACTAGAGGAGAATTGTGGCTTCCACTTCATGAATGAGGAACATTAAACTATCAACAGCTTCCATAAACAGTCACAGAAAACGTTGGCTGTTACGCTAAATGCAAAGATAAAAGCAGAACTAAGGCTGAAACCTCCAAACCTGATCATGTCGACCCTGAAAAATTTACGAAAGCCACTCGGGCAATAGTTTGCTCAAATTTCTCTAGCAAGTCTGCCTCTCGTCGCCTAAGAGAGACGCTACATCTCTCCATAGCATGTGATGTTCTGTTTCTGGCTGAGAAAGCTGTCCCCTCCATCACCCAGCTCCACACCAGGACCTCTCTCCACTAAACACGCTCACTTCCCACATAGCTGCCATATGTCTTACCCTTCATAAGAAGTTGGGTGTGCATCTATTTTTATTTTAGCAAGGACTCTGATTCTGTTCATCATTAATCTTCCCCCTTTGTCTCATCCTTCATCTCTTGCCAAATGACTTTTCAAGTACTCGCTGGACTTAGTTTAAAGGACAAAACATTCCTACACTCCCTCAGTTAAGAGATGCCATGAGAAATGAAGAAAATGGCTAGGGGACTTTTTTGTTTAGTGAGGGATTTGTGTACCAGTTTTCACATGTGAATAAATGATTTTCGCTAAAGGGAACCTGCAGAAGAAACTTAGTGAAAATTACTCTAGTGTCTCTTAATAGACCCTGGTGTAGTGATTCTCCAATTTTAGTATGTTTAACAGAATCAGTCCTACAGGATGTGTTGAAAATGTGGAATTCCCATCCAACCCAATAATTGTGGTGACCCAGGAACCTGTATTTTTGAAAGTTCATCAAATAATTCTGATGAAGGTAGTCCCCAGAACACACGTTCAAATACATTTACCCAGTGAATATTTATCCACATCACAAAGACAATTTGCAGTCTTGGTTTGGAAGAGCATGGCTTCAGGGTATCAGAATGTTAAGGGGTCAGGGCCAAAAGGCCCAGATTGAGATGTGGGGCCCTGGGATGTCAAAGGTCACCTGCCCACTTCTTTTGTGTCTAACGAATTACTCACATTGTCCTGTTTTCATGCTTTTCAAATTTACCCATTATTAAAATAAAGAACAGTCTGTTCAAATTCTTTCTACGACTCTTTCCTGGGTTCCTTTAGAGTGAAAGCCTAGGAGTCGTCTTTGCTCTTTGCCGCTCCACTGTCTGTAGTCAGCCTGAACTCAGTTTTCTTGCTCTAAATCACATTTCCAATCTGTCCCATAACTAATCTGGACTTTGAAAATCAAAATTAGCAAGCACGATATGTAACCTGAATGAGATTTTTTTCAATAACTGGAACTCTTAATATTTGGTTTTACTTAATGACCTAAGACGCGAATCCACAAGGATTACTATTTCTGCCCAATTCAATCCACACACAAGAGTAGAATTCACATAACCCGCCTTTAATTTTTCTCGTATAAATAATTAATTCTACATTTAAAAACACGTTAAGATGTTTTATTTCTTAATCAGCTAATTTGACTGGGAAACAAAGATGCCTTTTATTCACATTTTCTTTGAGTCGTGTTACTGTAGTAAAAGTTCCCCACAAGATTTGGCCTTCACTCACTAGTTTTGTGGCTGCCAATTAGTTTCCAGAGCCTCTATTTTACAAAAATGCTTCTCACTTTTAAAAAATGTAATTGAATGTCTGTTCATCACAGAGTTTCTTGTGTTCAAGCCCAGAGTGTTAAACATTTTTCGGGTTGACTTGGGTCAGCTTTGAAAATTTTCAGACAGTGAAACTTGAGAAGGGACTGTATACTGCAGCGTGCTCCTCACATCCTGTTAAATATTAAGTGGATATTTAAAATGGAGTTGTTATACCTCTCGACTGACTTCAAGTGTGCCATATAGTTTACAAGACTATTAATTAAATGAGAGGATTGCATGGGATGCACATGCATTTTCATAATCATTCACATTGGCCCAGAGTTGCCCTTTAATTTTCAGACTAATTAAAGTAACATATTGAACTGCAAAGGGTGGATGGCTGCAGTTCTGCAGAGATATTAACACTGGAGAAAGCAGAATGGTAAATTTTGCACTTTGAAAAGAAGGGAAAAGACTAAGAGAAGAAAGAATTCGCCTGAGTGGACCTAACTCCATTCCATTCATGGCTCCCTATTTGTTCCACTTCTGGATCAAGTTTTTAATTTAACAAGACTTCGTTGGGGGATGGGGGGGTCTTCAACCCCATCTGTTTGGGGCCAGAGTGTGCCCCACCTGGTGGTGCAATTGATTTTTGAATTAACTGGGCTTTATTTCAGTACAATAGAGTGATTGTTTAGTTGCTTTTAAGCACTAGGATTCTTGGAATCTGATGGGCAAAAAAATAAATCAGAGTGCAATGTGCAGCTCTCTGGGCTGCTAATTGCATCTGACCCATTATCCTTCACAGTCCTAGTTCAAACTTTGACACAGCTGACTTGGAGTTTGAAGCATAAATGGAAGGGCTGCTTTTGCAGGTCATCTCGTACTACAGAAAGTCCATTCCTGGAACACTTTCCAAAGCCTGGAAAAGAGAAGAAACAGATATGAGCAATTATCCCAGGATTGTGCAGCTGCTGGCATTTGGGGCTGGGCAGACACAGCCGCTGGCCCAGCTCCCTCCAGCACCACTCAGGAAGGGGAGCAGGGATGGAGGGGCTCAAGCTGCCCCCAAGCACAGAGGCAGAGGTGTCAAACGACCAGGTATGTTCAGCACATCTGAGGAAAGAGTGGCTGAAGGGAGTTCCCCTTCTGCCTCCCACACCCACCTTTGAAAAGCAGTTTGCTTTTGCATACAGTTGACAACTCTTTTTTCCTGCCTCCCTGGCTTTCTCCTCGCCACTGCGGTTGTGCCTCACCACCTATAAAGCCTCTTTGAAAAGAGGACAGGCTTTATAAAGGTCTTCTTTTTCTTCACAAATAAAAGCTCCGCCACTCCTAGGAGGTTCATCCAAAAGAAATATCTTGTGCTGCTCCCCAGCCGGGTGTGACACAAGGATGTGAATGCTGCTGTCAGCTCCCCTCCAACCACAGCGCCCTCCAAGGGAGCCATCTTCAGTGTGGCTAACAGTGACTTTACAAACAGACCCTTTAAGGATGGGATTGGGCCTCACAGGAGAGAAAGGAGAAGGCTGGAGAGGAGAGGGCAGGGGTGGGGGTGGGGAACAGGGTGGTTTCCTATTCAAGAGAGGTTCTAGGGTCCCAGGGACATATTGCACCTGTAAAAAGGAAGTGGAGCCAAGCTCCAATTCTTCAAGTTGGAGAGAAAATTTACTCTTGAAAGGAAGGCATAGGAAACAGGGCAGCAGACAGTCAACTGTATGAACCACTGGCCACCCTAAGCCAGCAGTCTGCAGTCTAATGGGAGTTCCCAAGGCATTGTGAGTTTAGACAGGAGCTTTGGTCCATGTGACTGGGCACACCAAATCCCAGTTACACTACTTACTACCAGCAACCTCAGCCCTGTTATATAACTCTTCTGCCTCCGTTTGCAAAACCGTCATATAGAGCAGTAATACACAGTAGTATAAAGATATCTTTGCTGAAGGGAATTCCATGCTAAAACCTAGAATAAGCTTTCGACAAATTTCAGATCATATGGTCATTAGAATCGAGGCCAGGGCTCATCACATTTGCTAGACAGCTCAGAGTTCCCCAAAGAGGACCACAAGTTCAAGCATCCAACAGCACTGTCAAAGCAGCACATACGTAGGAGGCCTGGCTTCTGCTAGGCTGAGCTCTGGGCTCTAGAGACTTTACACCTGGTAGAGGAGACAGGTAGCTATACTTGTAAAAGGGCAGAATTGTTCTAAGCAGCCCAAAGCACTACCAACCATTCGGCCCAGCCTGGTAGAACTCTCCTACCACCCAGAGTAAGGATTTCTGCCTTACTTTGCACCACAGAGACAAAGTGTTGGTGTACAACCAGTCCTATACTCTGCCTTTCCCCTAAAGATGGAGAGACCAACCCAATGTTGATGTTTATCATGTGGTGATAATTTTATGCTTCAATTTCACTGAACTAAGAAGTAATCAGATAGCTGGTAAGCCACTCATTCTGGGTGCATCCGTGAAGGTGCATTTGGAAGAGATTAGCATTGAATTGGCAGACTGGTGAGATGCCCTCACTAAGCCAGATGGGCATCATTGCATCCACTGAGGACCTGAATAGACTGAAGAGGTGGAGAAAGGGCAAGTTCACTCTCTGTGCTTGAGCTGGGACATCCATCTTCTCTTGCCCTTGAACATTAGAGCTCCTGGCCCTCAGGCCTTTGGACTCAGACTGATACTTACACTATTCATCCCCCGAGTTCTTAGTCCTTGAGCTGGAACTTACACCCCTGGCCTGCCTGGTTCTCTTTAGAATGGAAGTACATCACTGGCTTCACTGGTTCTCTATCTTGTGGATGCTAGCTTCTCAGCCTCCATCATCACGTGAGCCAATCTCTCATCATGAATCTTTGCATACATCTATATGTACATCCTATTGGCTCTGTTTCCCTGGAGAACCCTGACTCAAACAGCTGGATTTGGCCATGGTTTTTTCCCAGTGGGAAACCAGAAGCTGATTGCTTTGTGAGAGTTTAATTATAGCTCCCATGTGTATTTAAAAAGAAAATGTGTAAGGCACTGGCTTTAACAGTACTGCAACAGAGTCATCCCACCCATGTTCTTAGCTCAGAGATGAAGAACTGTGTTGTGCTTGGGGCCAGGTCTACACAGCACCTGGATCCCTATATTTGCCAGTAAATAGAAGCACATGGAGTTATTAATTAGCTTTTATGAGTTAATTAGCATTCATAAGTAATGTCAATACAAAATGATGAACTAAGCTAGATTGTTTGGGAAGGGGAGATGAAGGAGAAAACTCTCGCCACTTGGATTTACAGATATGTTACTTCCCTAAAATGGACCCCCACCTAGGAGTCAGAAGAAATAAACACAAATATTCCAGGCAAGACAGTAAATTCCCTGCATATGCGGGTGGCCTCTCCAGAGTTTCTGGTTTCCATTACTAATCTATTTCATATTGAATGGATTTGAGGCTCAGTTTAAAGAAAACATACAGTAGCAACATAACTACCCAGGGTGGCCATATGTGATTCTTTTTCATGAAATTTTTTAGTTGAAAGAAATTCAGTGATCACTGTATTATGTCTCATGCTTCAGGTAACAAAATCCAGGTCCTAAAGTTAATAACAGACATAGGTCTACAAACTTCACATCTCTACCTCTCTTTCAATGTCTCAAAAATATTCTCCCTTCAACCAGTCTTTCAGCCAACAAGAATCTAGGTCAGTTGATGTCCTTACTTTGGTTTCTTCTGGGCAGGGCAACCAAGTATATCCCTGTGGGAATTACCAAGCTTCTAATGAAAACAGGAGGCAAGTTATACTGGGCTTAGAGAATTTAACTTTCCAGATACTGAGAGGAGTTTTGGGGAGAGGGGAAGAAAGGAAAGCAGCAACTGAATGAAAGAGGAGACAGAGGAATGGTTAGAAAACTAGAATTGCCTGAAAGGCTATCAATTCTCAGTTCTTTCATCTGTTTGGAAATCTGACCAATCTTATGCTGATCTATAATAACTGAATTAAATTTCAACAGTGGCTTTTAATGGGTTAAAGTACTGCTTAATGCTTTTCCCACATTCAACCTACACAAGGTGTTTTGCTCACAAAAAGTGACTCACAAAAGCATGGCCCCATAGTTTTGGTTATAGCACACACCTTTCTTCGCTGTCTTATAAAGTCTTCAATATGAATTCTTATCTAATTTCTAGAGGATAACCTCTGTCTCTCAATTATTATGCATGGATGTACTGTTGATTTTCTATAGAAAAGCATCACTCCAAGTCTCTCAAGCTATGTTGGAACAATATCTAGTGTTATAACCATTCAAGGAAATGAAGAAAGACCAAGTGCTTAACCAGGATACAAACCATATTCAGGTCTTATGTTTACATAGATCGCTTGTTTGGAACAGTGGGATATCCTGCCAAAATCATAATGTCAGTAATTCTACATTTCTGCAAACAAGCATGGTTTCCATCCTAGTAAATTGGCTGTAGTTCTCAAACTCATTGTTGATGATTCTAACCCACAATTATGCACTTTGTTTGATTATTAGTAAAGAAAATGACTAAGAGGCCAAAGATGGCCTCTGCCTCATTTTTTGGTCCATTTACACAGAATTTTGTATTCTACCAGAAATTCAGTGTTGATTTCCAACTTGATCATGCACTTATTTCAAATTAGTTCATATGTCTCCTGTCTCCTAAGACACAGTTGTCTCCACAGGCTGGGGATATAGCTCAATGGCATAAGCGCCTGCCTGGCAAGTATGAGGTCACAAGTTCAAACCCCAGTACCAAAAAAAAAAAAAAAATTCCTTTCTTTTTCTATCAATTCATCACTGAATAATATATGATCTGATCATTAGAGTTCATGTCTTCTTGATTTTCCCTAGGGATGCTGAAATATTGGTGAGTGTGCTAGGATTATGTAGTGGTCTCGTATAGATGTGTTGATTATTTTTAGAATTTTCATCAATGAGTTTTAACTGACTCAGCAAAGTAGCTCAGGCCAACAAAGCCATTCTGAGCACAGTTCATGTATAAGAACTTCTGAATGGCTGTCTCAATGATCCAGTGTTCTTCTGGAATTGTGGGCCCATAATCAACCACCAACTTTTCCTGCTGAGCTTTGTACACTGCTGTTTTAGACAATGGGGAAGGGCATTCAGCAATATTAAAAAGTTGAATAGGCATCAGCAACTCTGATGCTAAAGACCCTACCAATAGGTAGTAGCCTCAGGTATGTCTTTGAAGTTGCCAGATTTGCTTGGTGTCTGCCAGAACTCAGCTTTCAGGTCGGTATAAATGCATCATCCTCCAAGGCTGCAGGTATCGCTTTTACAAGTGGCATTTACAGTGACCAAAAGACACTCAGCAGCTGCATTCAGAGAACTAAGAGGCAACTGCAAGCAGGAAGCTGAAGGACACACGAGAAACATGTTCCCCACTGAAACCCGTCAATGGCTCTGCATCATTGTGAGGAGGAAATTTATGCTCCATTGCATGGAATATGTATAGAAACCTTCAGCCTTTATCACCTGACCCTTCCGTTATCTCTGGTCTTGTCTTCTATGCTCTATCACCTATCTGTGCTATTTTTTTCCCTATACCTTTTCTCTGCCAGGAATATGTACCTTGATCTCCTTTTTATTATCTACAAGACTAAGCTCAGGTCTGAGCTCCTTCTGGGAACTTTCCTTTATTATCTTTCCTCTCTGACCACATAGTTTCACTCCTCTACGTTATCTCTACCAATCACATTTACCATAGTGTTTATAACAGTTTGCTTATGTTCTTTTTCTTCTGTCAGAGTGTAAGTCTCTTAAAGGCAAGGGCAATGTCTTATTTCTTTTAGTCATTTTTGTATTTCCTTGACCAAGGAAAAAACCTAACACATAATAAACACTTAATAAATATTCAGTGGGTGAATGACAGTCTTCAAACAATACGAAAAAGCTATTAAAGATGGTAAATGCCATCCAGCATCCTAATCTTGGATATTAAAAATAGAAGCATTAATTTGGGACTAAATGATCAGGTAACCCAGAAGGTAAAGAAATTGGGTGACTAAGAGTAACAATATCCATGCCCACTAGCTCAAGTCCTGTAGACACAGCTCCTGCTACTGCAGCTGGTCTCACGTTCACGACTTTTGTCTGTATCTCCTCTCCTAATGGCCCTTTTAGATTCCTTACACTGTCAGCCAACAGCTCCTCTGTTCTGGATGGCTTACTTGATAGAATAACCCTGACTCTCATCTTTAAAAGATTTAATTCTCTTGCCTCTTGTCAGGCCCTGGTTGCTGTATCTGTCCATTTGTGCAGGTCAAATGGACATCTAAAGACACCCAAGGAATCACATGACTGGCAAGTGGGCCTCCCTACCCTCACTGGGTAAGAGCAGCCCCACCTCTTATTGGCAGTCAAATACTGCTGTTGAGACATTAGTCCCTAGGCACATGGAATCCAGAGTGTCCCACCAGTAGCCATAGTTTACAGTCCAGTAGGATTCTGCTGCGTTCCTCAGTGAAAGTTCTCTCCCTTTGGAAACCAAGATCTCCAAGCCTACAAAACTAAGAATTATGGAAAAAGAACAAATTCCCCAAGTGGGTTACTAGGAAAAATGAAAGCAGAGTCACAGTTACTTATGCCTTGGTTCCTGAACCCAAGTGTTCTTTCTCTTGGGGCACAGCTCCATAGAATGGTCATTGATTTAGAGTACACCATACCCTCGAGGAGAATGCCTGATCCTCACTGAAAACTTTCCAAGCTGCTCCCTTCACTATGTCTTCAGTAGGTCATTCCATCACTCCTGCAGATCAGACGCTTACAGGTGATGCTATCAGAGATCGGGCCAGTGGATCCCATAACCACGTGTCCATGGTGTGCTTCCTTTGCCATAAGTGGGTCACGAGGTAGGGTGTGATGTGACATGGGATCCCATGTATGAATGAAATACTCCCAGCCCCCAGGTGGTGGTGAAGGCTAAGGCTCTGTTTCCTTTGGGGAAGAAAGGCAACCCAATCCTGAAATATTTTTTCAAGTTAAAGCGAATTGCTGCTTTTTCCAGTCATGGAGCTAACTTGCCACCAAGTGGCTGCTATATGACCTCAAAGAAGAATGTACTTTGGGACTTATTCTCTATGGCTGGCAGATCAGACATTTGGCTACAGTCAGACCTATATTGATGGACACATGTACAGCCTCCAACCTTGCCAGCATGGCCATTCCATTCATGTACTCATTGTGCCAGCACTGGTATGATCAATGACATTGACTATTTTGTGTCACCTGCCCTAGTCACGCTATTTTCTTAGTTGTTTAATGCCTCTTTCATGTTAGAAGCTCTCTGGTGGATATTGACACGTGAAACAAAGCATCTTCACAGTCCATGCCGACTCTGCAGAAGGACTTCTGTCTTCTTCCCTCCAGACTTCAGGAGGCCAAATATATTTGGCCAAGCCACTTGTCATTGCCCCCATGAATTTATAAATATTCTCTTTCCACACAAAATGGATGAGTAGATGTACCACTTGAAACTATGTCCTTTGAGAACATTTTTACTAATGGGTGACTTTAAGGCCACCTTAAATAAGGCTGCAGTCCAATGGCAGCCCACATTCAGCTTACACCCACAAATCAGGCCAACTCATGAATTAAGCCCAACTTTTTATACATTTCCTCTACTGACCATTGGTATGCAATGAAAAAGAAATAGTGCAATGGTGGTAGATGACGACCTGGGTGTCTGGGTTACCTAATTATACATGCGCCCTGTATCCCCTCTCATTCACAGTCCAAAATGCATCCATTCCATCTTATAATGGATTACTTCTGAGCTCCCCCACCCAACTTATATCTTGTTGAGTCTGAAAGAAGCCAGCTCATCATGAGTAGTTTTGGCCTCATAATCACTTGATGACTAATAAAGTCCCAAAGAATGCCAAGAGATGCTTTTCAAAACACATACAACCTATCCTTTGGGATCACCCTCTGAACAGTCATTTGGTAAGTTTCCCTTTTTTATATTTCCACTCTGTCATGCCCACTTCTCTGAGCCTTTTCATTCCTTCTTCCACCACCTGTCCTGGTAACTCATTTCTATTTCATTGTATGTGAACTATTGCTTTCTCTGTTTCTGAAAGCTACCCTAGCAGTGTGTTTTAGCAGGATTTTAGGAGAGTAAGATCCTGTATTGATAAACTTTCCTTTATGTGACTTTGTATTTCACCTACACTGATCCAGGACTCTCAGAACCCAGTCCTCTAAGTAATGTTCGATATCCTGCCAGTGATTGTTGACCAGATCCTCCACTTCCTCCAAAGTATTTGTGTCTTTCCTCCCATAGCAGGCCCAACACTTTCTCAGGCAGGCAATGTGATGATCTAACCCTATTTATTAGTCTGGCTGCCAAGAGAAGGAACACAGGGGCAGATCTTGAAGAAGGGAAACACATTTGTCTTGCAAAGCAGAGGCCTCCGCATGATTTCAAGTAAGAGAGGGGTGATGCGACCCTTTAACAGAGAGGAGTGGGTCACTTTTACAGACCCAGAGTGTTTAGGAGAATTTGGAGACTCAAGTGTTCAAGTATATCAACGCTGATATCAGCTTCTAGTATCTCAAGATACTTCTCTTTCCCCATCAGAACTTGCCCTGGCACAGCATACTTACCAAGGCTGACCATCATCCTCCACTGGAACTCTTTCAATCTTATGATTAAGTTCTGGTCCTGGTATCAGCTTATTCTGCCTCTTAACCACAGAAGATTGAGCTCACTTGATATTCAATCAGTAAGGCCTTCTGTTTTATACAATAAGTGCTAATTGCCCTCTTTTTCCAAGACATTAATTACTTCTAGTAATAGCCATACAATGCTATTTTTCTTATCATTACTAAATCCCCATATTTCTCAAATGCCCAATATATTCACTCACAAGTACATTCCCTTCCACAAGCATAACTCCACCTGCAACGGGATCTAATTCAGCTCCATCTACTACCTGCTAGAAAAGAGGTCCTTATTATCAGGCAATCTAGCTCCAAAATCCCATTTTTCTTTCTCAGATCACTTCTGCTACTAACTGTTTAGATTAACTTCCCTGAAAAGCAGACTTTGAGTCAGAAACTTGCATGCAGGAAGTTTATTAATGCATGTTCTTGGGGATCACTTTTTGTAGAAGGTAAAACAAAGCAAAGGAAACAGAACTGGACTGGAAAAGAATCTGGGCTATGATGTAGTCACAACAATGGTCTCAGTTAACCTCATGGAGATCTCAAAGCTGGTTTGTACTTAGGAGTTGTCCCAAGTTGGGTTGAGGTGGATAAATCTTTATACTCCTGCAACACCAATCTTTGGGAATAAGCTACCCCAGGCAAACAGGTTGTGACATTGGGTGAAGAGGTTCACTTAAGCACAAGACAATTAGCAGACAGGGATGACAGCTGAGGGCTATCATCCAGCAGCACGGCCAGCAGCTGGAGGAATAGGATCCTGGAGTGGGAAACTGTGAGCACTGCAGAATCCAGTTTAAGCTCTTGTTAACCGTATGACCTCAGGTAAATCAGTCATGTTCTCTGGGCCTGAGTTGCCTTATCTATAAAATAGAAATGACAAAAATACCTACCTCATAGGGTTGTCATGGAGATTAAATGGAATAATAATGCAGCGCAATTTAACACAGAGCCTGGTATATCAGAAACACTTGCTTCTTTTAGCTACAAGAAGCTTAGTGTTTATACGGGAAGCTAAGTCTGGATTATCAAGTACAGCAGAAAGAGTTGCCAAATTAGGAGTTTAGGAAATCAAGGGAGGAAAGAAGAGTTTCAAAAAAGGAGACGGTCAAGGAACACATGGCATTTAGACCAATGTAAGAGATGGAGAAGTCTTCCGGGTGAGATATTAACTAAAGTAAAGGCCCAAGAGACACTTCCGACATTTGCAGGGCCATAAGGATGTCAGCCTGGCTGCTGCAGGGACTCTCACCCAGGTGGGGAAGCAGTGGAATCCAGGTACATGTGGAAGAATGGGAGAACTCAACATGCTACAGTTCAAATAGACTCAGAAATGTTTTGAGCAGTACCCTTGAAGAATGGCATTTGATGAAAGAAAGTGGAACAAGGGATGAGAAAGGGACAAGGAAGGAGAGAAGGACACAGAGCATAGAGGCAGGTGAGGGAGAAAAGATTGAAAACAAATTTGGGTTTAAAAGCCAATCCACAGATTGCAGAATACAGAGTAAACAGGACATTAAAGCATAAAGGTCTGTTCATCTCAGAAGTTCTAATTCAAAGAGTCGCAGTGTTCAGTTCTGTTACTTCCTTGGAAAACAATATGAATATACTTATTAAGAAACTAGTATTTTGCTTTATTATAAATAGTTCTGAATTAATGTCCCTTCCCAAAATGCCTACTTTTCCAACAGGTGCAATATTACACCATCTGCCCAACAAAAGAATTTAAATGTCACTAACTTCATTTTAAAAAAAACCTAATTGGATGCTGTGGACCCTTGTTTATTATGATGATTTTAAATAATTTGTACTCATAAGCATGTAGGGGCATAAAATGAGTTATGAACTTCTAATTCACACAATGACTCCTTAGAAATACAGGAAGCATGACACTCCCTTTTCAACAGATTCATTCATTCAACAAACATTTATTTTGTTTCTACATGCTAGGCATTGTAATGATGCAGAAATTTGGCTACATGGAGTTTGATTCATGCTATTGGAAAGCTACTCTCCCAGCTAAAACCAGAGCCTTCCAAGAGTAGGATCCAGAACTTTTTCTCTCTAAAATCCTCAGGTCCAGCATTGTACTTGGAAAGAAAATAAATGCAGATTTTAAAGAAATGAAGTGGGCTGAGGATGTAGCTCAGCAACATAAACACCTGCCTATCAAGTGCAAGGTCCTGAGTTCAATCCCTGGTATGCAAAAATAAATAAATAATAAGTGCCCAGAATCAGCTGTAATTCTGTGCCATTATTATTCAAAACTTATACCCAGAAACTTATGAATTCTAAGCCATTGCCGGCCACTGGACCTGACTTCCTGGGGAAACCCCTAACTTCATGTCTACTCCTTTAGATGATAAAACATTCACTCATCTTCTGAACATTGTGAGTTATGCAATTTCCCTAGCCCTTTGCATTTATTGGGGACAAAGTTGAGGCTGGGGATGGGCCTCACACTAAGATTTGCTTTTTTCTTAAAAACTCTTGGCTTCCCCACAATTTTTATATTGAGTGGAAAAAAATAGAATTCTAGATCTAGAAATCACTCCAAGTTAATATCCTCTTGTTAGTCTGAGTTGGGTGTGGGAAAGTTCCATTTGGCAGTTCAACGGTCCTGACTACTGTCAAATGGCCAGCTCAAAAGACAAATAAATTGGACACTGGGCTTCTCTCTGACTCAAGCCTGAGAATCTGCCTTGTGTGGACGAGACCACACTACTATGACATTCTTTGCAGGTGGCTGGTAATTTAGCCCCTTGGAACAAGTCCAAAACAACCCATCACATGCCACAACAAAGTCCGGGGGCTGGGAGAAAAGTTAGTGATGAGTTCGTACCTGGATCTTTCACCTTGTTTCCCACACCCAAATGTGGGCACCACTAAAAAGCTGGTGGGTAGTATCCAGAGGGAATCCTTTGCTCTGAGAGCTAAGGACAGGATGGTACCCAGCCCTAATTGTAAAGGCAAAGTCTCTGCAAACCTGGGGAGCGGAGTGACACCAAGAGGCTCATGTCCTCAGGCCTGGAGGTGTTGCCTATGGGGCAGTTTCAGAAAATGGTCCATTTTGACAGAAGTCAAAATTCAGGCCCCAAACACTCACTAGGTCAGAGTACACCTAGTCAGGTGCCCTTTGAAGTCATTCAGATTGTACCAGCTCCTCTCTACTTTTTCCTCTCTAACATTCATTGTTTAGTGAATGACTACATGAACACCTGCTCTCTGAAGGACTTCAGAAGAATGACATGTAAATAGTGCATCTAAAAAGACTATAGAGTTGAAAGAGGATGACTTGTCTTCCCTCTTCAAAAAATATGTTCAGTACCCTTTGGGTGAATTTTTTCAGAAAAAAAAATTTTTTCTTAATCTCAGAGTGTTTTCTTCTGCCTTTCTGGGGAGGAGGGTGGCAGTCTTTCCACGGCTGAGCCCAGAGTTGTACATGAAAGTTAATATTTCCAGGGCCCTGCATGGGATACCTTTCCCAGAATTCATGTTCTCCATGGGAAACTGAAATAGCACATGAGAGTTACCCTAAGTAGATTTAAATAATTAAATTCAAAAATTCTCAAACCACTTGCTGTTTCAAATTTATTTCTTTAATAACAACTCAGACTCGGCAACAGACTGGATTAAGATTTCATTTATTTGAAATTTAAGGTATATCCAGCTCTGGGTGTTGTTTTTAAGTATTTAAGGGGAAATTTGTGCTTGGTGAAAATGAAGAGACTGCAGCATTATAAATTCATTTCCTCTAATAGAGGCAGGGCCGTGCCTGCACGCTGCAGCTGTTCCGGGAGGCAGTCCCAACAGGCTGGAGGGCCAGCAGCAAGCAGACGACCCTTTGTTTCCCCAATGGGGGAGATTTGGCCGGGCCCCACACCCTCTGCAGGAACTATTTCCTCAGTGGCGCCAGGCAGTTGGGCAGGATCATCTGGGGTGGTTTTCATGTGGCAAAGCAAAGCATCCTCCGGGATTCCAGAGCGACTTCTAAGGATCCATTTTCATCCATGACCTCAAACCATTCCTTGTCCTCGGTCCCAAAGACGGGAGGCCACTGTGGCCTGAGTGAGTTCACTGCCCTCTGAAATCACCCTCTCTGACAGTACATTCAGCAAAGTCTCGCGCCACTCTGAAAGCAGGTGTTACATCGCAGGTAACAGCCCCGCGGTACTTACCATTCATGCTAACAATCTTACAAACAAGTGAGTTTCTTATACATTCATCGGCACCCCCAGGCATTCATATTCTTTTTAAGTACAGAAACCTTAATTAGATTTTGACCACAGACCCGGATTTGACTTACCCTGACAGGGTTTCCATTAGTGTAATCTGTGGGGGAATTCACTGTTTTAACATCTGTGTGCCTGAGGCCTATCTCACATTTACTGCAAAACTCTGAAAAGCCTCCCTTGTATGGCTGTACGTTTCCTCATGCTCCCAATTTCACAGAAGTCATTTCAGCACCAAACGGTAATTAGCAAAGGGATGGGCCTCAGCTGACATGAATGCAATTTATTGTTTTCCACGAGGCCCTGAACCAAGCAAACAAAGAACACAGTCTAGCTGTCTGGCATTTTATTAACTTGTATTGTGTGGTGCACCTTACTGAAGGGAGATCTTCCAGAGAAATCCAGCAGTTTGTGTGTGGCAACACACAGACTTTGGAAGAATATTAATTTCAGTTCAATTAGGCAAGTTTTGTGGTACCTCGTCCTGCAATATAGGACAGCCACTTTTATAATTATCTTCCATATTAACTTTATCATCACCAGACTTTTGCATAAATGCAACCTTTCATCTTTAAAATGCCAACACTTCTTCAATTTTGGCAACCGTACAGCACTGCTAATTATTTGCTCATTATGTGTGGTTAACTGATGAATCATTAATAAATGAATGAATGGCTAATATATTTTTATGGTAATTGGAGATATAACTGATTGCAGACTTCCTTAGTTTCTCGAAACGGCACTGAATGAGCAGTGGCTGCCTAATTGTTTACAGATGATATTTATGCCCCTACCCAGCGTTTCCCACAGTTGTGGTTTATCGCTGGCAAATTCTCATCAATCCAGGGTGGCAACTCGCTGTGGACCAGTCTGGGCAGGGGGGAGTGGGTGGCAGCATGACCATGCTTCCTTTATTGTATTTCTGTCACCTCATTTGTTTCAGCTCAGCTGACACGTAACCATGGATAGACCTCATGAATATTTGCTAGCAACTTGAAGACTACTTGTGGACCGAATTTGGCTAGGGATTGGCAGGGTCACTGCTATGACACTGCTGTGGTTACCTTTCGTCAAAAACATAACAAGACTCACCAGCTAACACCCGAACACACCATCCCAACTGCCATTTGTCTGGCTTGGCACACCCAAAGAAACAGTGGCTTGTGACCACCCAGCCTGGTGTCTCCGTGGTAGAAGAGCTTAACAGGAATCTTAGCAAAGCTTGTTTGGAAGTTTGTAGTTCGCTTTGCACCATCAACAAAAGCCCAGCAAACAAAAGCAACCAGAAATCCTAGGACTCCTTTTTCTGACTCATCATTCCAAGGCTGGTTAATGGGTTTGGAGATGAACTGCTGAATACAAAAATTATATATATCATGCTGCAAATCAGTCAGCATCCATAGGTCAAAAACAAAGAGTCTGTTTGTTGACAATTCCAGAGAAAAGGAAAGAATACTGGCCAAATAAGTCTTGCTTAGCTTCATACAAACAGACGGAAGATCAAGCTAAAAATGCAAAGGAGATTACCAATTCTTAATTATAATTATTTAACCAGGTGGGTAGTTTCTCCTAATGAACATTTCCATGAAAACAGAATAACTAATGACAGTCTTAAAGAAGGCTTTGTCTTTCCATGTACTAATGATCACATTTATAAATATGCAGCAAGGCCCCCGTGTACATTGCTAATGATAAGTAATTAAGCACCAGGCGTGGGAAGCCAGTGAAAAGGGTCATGTTAATGCAAGAGAGGAAATTAAAAATGCAATAAAATAAGTTGCCTAGAAAAGATTAAATAAACTTCTGGCTGCTTCTCCTTCCAGAAAGAAAAGAATGGTTTCGCCATTCTGAAAGTCAAGCCATGTCAGGCCATTCAACAGCTGGTTAGAAAGTGAGCCTGTACAAGCGATTCACTGGCTTCCTGCAAGCCCATTCTGTCCTGTAGGGCTATACAGGCAGAGGGTGTGACGCAAAGTACAGGGTACTCTGGGGTCGTTGGAGGAGATGGGCTTCCTGAGAAAGAAAGTAGTGGGCCATCAAAGATGGATACCCACTACTGGTAAATTAAACTGGTCTTTGGTTGCTCTTACTTGTTTAAAAGAACATGTTGACCAACCTGGTGTTTGTTTCCTTCTCAGCTTATAAATAAAAAAAGAGGACTAGGTGCCTTTTCCAATAGGACAGAATGAATGCCATCTCCACACTGTTGGGCTTTCCCATCATGCTGCAGGCTCCCATGTGGAGAAATCATGACTCCATTATTAGATATCGTATCCTCCCACCTAGCACTGCACAGGTGCAGAGAATGCTTAATTAATGCTGGCGGAACCAGTGAATGAATAAATGTCCAAAATAGATCCTGTCTCAGCCAAGAAGTGTTTTGTCCAAGAGTCCTTTCCTATCACTCCCAGTGCAAGCCACCAAGCACCTCGGCCCACTGAAAAGCACCAGACATTTGCCTCATGCAATTTCTGAGACAGACAAGGAGTCTCTCTTCCATGTATCATCACCAAATGGACCAGAAACTGGAGGCTTTAAGAAAAAATAAAATGATCTTTACAGTGGATTGTAAGACTGCTGTTTAGGAACCCCGGCATTAAAGTTGCACAAAAGGAATGAGTGATCTTCTTGGTAAAAGAAAAGGGACTCATATTTGGATCTGCAAAGCTCATCAATAAGGATGATTTTGATTCTTTTTAAAAGTGCTTTCCTGAAGCTCTCAAGTCACTGCAGACTTTTTCTTTCAAACATTTCAAACTCAAAGATGGTGAGTCTCTCAGGACCCCCACCCCACTCCCTGAGGCTGCTGTGTGCTTAACCCCTCACTCGGGGGAAGCAAATTTTCTGGGGCTGCACTTTAGGGTTAACAAGGAAGCAACCTTCATCTGAAGGAAATAGCTACAAAGGAAAATCTAATCCTTCGTTGGAGATTGTGGGTAGTTTTTCTTTTTAATTATTTTTTTTTTTTCTTAAAGAAGTTCTAAGAAACAAATCTTAAGGCAGAAAATCCAGGGCTTGGCTATCTGCTGCCTTTTTAAGACTCCCTGTGAATTCAAACGAATCATTTCCTTTTACATAAAATCTTCAACAGGGCCACACTCCCCTTGTTATCAGAGTGCTGTCATCAGCAAGCCTGCCCCACTCTCATAAAAGCAATTTAGTACCTGACATTGGAGCAACGGAGCAACCTGTGCGCCGGGGCCTAGATTTGCTTTACAAATAAGCGCTGCCCTGGGACCCTCCGGGGAGGTGGCCTTGGCTCCCCGCTTCCTGGACACCGCAGGGCGTCGTTCCGTTTCCTAGGCCCACCGCCTCCCCAGCAGCCCCGCGGACGCAGGGCCACTCTGCAAGCCGATCCTGACCCCCAGTGGCCGCCACCGTCCCGGCTGCCCCGGTCCGCGCTACCCGAAGGCTCCCGATTCCCAGGGACCCAAGCACCATTCGCTTTAATTGACAATTAAAGCCAACTTCAGTTCTCACCAGAATCAACCGAGTGAAATTTCACAAGTACGAGTTTCACAATTCAATTCCCTTCAAGCAAAACCAACAGTTTCCCTGAGGTTTCACTCCACACCTCGCCATTTGCTGTTTGACTTCCCCCTTAAGTCCCTCTTCTCTCTCACACACACACACACAGACACAGACACGCACACGCGCGCGCGCGCGCACGCATACATGCACATGCACGCGCGCGCGCGCGCACACATGCACGCGCGCACTTTTATTTTCGAGTCAGTCATGGAAACGGTTTCGTTAAGTTTCTGGGGGTCCCCGCATCCTCCCCACCCCGCTGCTGAGTCAGCGCCTCCCGAGCGAGCGGAGCCCGGGGCCTGAGACTCAGCGACTCAGCGCTGTGGTAATACAGCGGAGCCGCCCGCCGGGAACCAGCCCCGTCCCCGGGGGCTCTCCATGGCTTCTGCCCACCGGCCTGCGTGTTCCAGCGGTTTGCATGCTGTCAGCCACCAGAGAAAGCCTCGGTGGCCGCCCCGGGGGATGGAGTCAGCAAACCTGGCTGACCCTGGTGGCACAGCTGCCTGATTTAGCAAAGCCAAACGCGGGACGCCCAGTGAGGAGCGAAGTGCAGATAACCCACGCGGAAGTTTTCAGTCTAAGTCTGTCTCAACTATTCCGTGGGACGCCTACTAAGGAGCCCTTGTGGTTTATCTGAAGTTGGAGTCTGACTCAAGGCCCTCTGCTTTATCTGCTAATCCTACCAAGTGGAGAAAAGAGAAGTGTGGTTTAATGGTTTTATAGCTCAGCCTCTGATCAGATCCCTGGATTCCCCCTAAAGAATCAGTGGGAAAAATATTTTTTTTAATGGTAGGAAAACACAGAATGTAGCTTCTCAGAGCCTCTGAGCAAGCCAGACCTCCTCCTGGACATAGGCAAGTGGTTCAGTCCTGGCCCTGTCCCTCTCTCCCTGTCTCGGAAGAGGACCGTGGGACCCTGTCCTGAAGACTTCCCTCCCCACAGTCAGCCCTCCATCCTGTTCTCCCTCACAGGTGTTAAAGCAAACGTCAAAACCCAGATAACTACTTTTAGGGGGTAATAGATGTAAGCACAGCTGGGTTTTCAAGAGACAGAAGTGGCTACGTTCTGAACTGCCCTTTGTATTTACTGAAATGTAAAAACAAAAAAAAAAGTCAAAAAGCAAGTTTTGAATTACTGCTATCTTCCATTTAAGAGAGGGAGAAGGGGGTCTGTAACCTTGGGAATACGGTACTTATCTGTTACGGACAGCTCCACCAACCACGTCTCTAAGCTTGTCAGTTAAACCCAATGTTAAATGGAAAATATTTGGCGGGATTTAAAATTAGACCAGCACACATTACTTACAGATGTTTCCATGCAAAACCCATGAAACTGAACCACACCAAGTCATAAACCCCACAATGGTGTATTTTTTATACCCCAAGTTAATTTTTATTATTTAAGTAGCCATATGAAGAAGGTACTGCATACTGCTTAAATTAAATACGCAGGAATGAAATCAGCAGTATCCCTTTACAGCATATGGCCCAGCAAATCAAATTACAAAGCTTTCCACATCTCATTAACTGCAATGAGTACAGTGAGTTTTCTAATAAGTCACATCTTTTTCATGCGAGTGGTGAGCAGTGACTTATTGTAAGAATTCACAGGATGACCCTTGTGCTGAAATTAAGAACTAATCTAAAATGGGCAGGGTCATCTGGTCAAGACTGATCATAACATTTCCTCATTATTGTTTTAGTTGGCATTGAAGCATATGTTTTCCCGGTTCCCCTGCTGAAAAATGCCTTTGATAATTTCACTGACAGCAAATAACCCACACACTGTTATTTAATGAGTTGAGGCAGGATTAGCTGACAGTAAAGAATATAGTATAAATATTTTTTATTAGAACGGATTTATTTTTTTACCTGAAGGAGTCACAAGGCAGCGCGAAGCTGACTTTTGCCCTCGCGCTTGCGCTTGGCCCAGCCAGTGACGCAGGTGACGCAGGTGACAAGGCAGAAGGTGCGCAGGGCCTAGGGCTGGCCAAGGCAGCGCCTCCGGGCTGCAAATGGTGAAAGGCAAATACCAGCTGGAACCCGCACTCAGATGTCTGGTCCCTCCTTTGCACGACAAGAAAAAAATACTTCTACAATTGCTCATCATGTGGCCTTTGGTTGAGATGAATTACCAATTTACAACCTCTTGTGTTTGGAGGGAAGCAAACTGTGCTCTTTTGAGGTAAGAATCAGGAACTTAAAATCATTCAAGCCTTCTTGTTTATGAGGCCAGAGTGAGGCCAAAAATCCATTTCCCTCTGTGCTCTAAGCCCTTTCAATGATGAGTTTCTCACCATCTGCACTGATAAATATGGACTGGTGTGTGTATAACCGTACAGGGAGGGGAAGCAAAGAGTGAAAGGATTTTAAATGGTTGCAAATTGCTCTCCTGCTGAGATAACAGCAGTTTGCACGTGAGCCTCAGTTGTTGCACATTAAGAATGGGCATTTGGCTTCTTTTCACACAGCTGTGAGGGAAGGGGTATGTTTCAGAGCTACTAGAGAGGAAAGGGGTCCCTTGTTCCTAGGGAGAAAGGTTTTCTCTAGCAGCATCCTGTTCAAAAGCACTTGCTTCACAGTCCCAGCCTGGGGGAACAGAGACGGGGCATGCGCACCAGCCCTGGGAGTCTGAAATGGGGATCCAAACCCACAAAGCTCAGCAGGGACCAAAGGGATAAGAGATGGGGACGAAGCAGAAAGTCAGGTAGCCCCACTTGTATAAAAGTTGACCTTGAGGTCAAAGTGAGTTTCCTTGAAAGACTTGAAAGTTCAAGACTGGCCCTTAGGCACAAGTGGTCATAGGAAAGACTGGTCTTGAGAAGATGCAAAAAACAAACAAAAAGAAAGAAAAAATAAAAACTTAAAAAGATATGTAGGTGAGCAGAGGCCACAAGTGAACGTAGACTAGGAGAAGTGAGTCCAGCTGAGCGCCCAGGGGTAACAGAAGTCTCCCCCCAGACAGAAAGACATGACTCCTTGTTCTCAGTGTAGTGTATTGTGGGACTCTGGAAGCTTCAAAGAGACCATCCAGTGAAGCAGGAAGGAGAGAAGCCAGCGTGACAGCAGAGTACCCAGGACATGAGGAAGTGCAGTTTAGGACATGAGGAGGATCATGGGAAGGTCTGTGGTCAGACCATCTCCAGCCAAAGACAGCCTCCTCCAAGATGAGAACCCACTCAGGAGATCAGAAGGGGAAGGCACAGGTTCTGGGAAGCAAAAGGGAGATGGGAGCATCGAGTCCAAGAGAGAAGATGAAGAGCAAGAACTGAAACCTGCAAAGGCCAGTTGTGGAGCCCAGGCCAGGCCGGAGGTCAGGTTTGGAAGACAGAGGCCAGACATGGCTTGAAATGGAAGACATTTCAGAAGCCACTGTGGTGCGGGCCCCATGGGAGGAAAAGGTATTGCTAAGGGAATCAATCCTTCATGAACACTTGAAGCAGAATGCTGGGAAAAGAGGATATTCAATACTTGACCAATCCCTGGTAAAAAGAAATTTCCAGTTACCACCCTAGGAAATTGTACATGGATGCCTTGGGTCTTCAAAACAAAATTCATGGTAAGCCCTTATCACGTAATTTCACCCTGCAGTTGTAAATGAACTGATCAAGCATTCAGTTACAGGAACCCAGGCTACTTAACTAGAGCTTAAACATGGACAGTCCCTAAGTACTGCTAGGTAACAATCACAAACTAACCTGTGTACAACTCCGGAGTTTACTGTGAAGTAGGCAACTTAGCTGTGGCTAGGAAGTAAAAAGAGCTAGATCTCAGGCCTAAGTCTTCAGATGCCAATCCTGGCATAATTTTTATTACAGCAAATATCTTTTATATAGCAGTCAAATAGCACTCTAAAATGCTGTGGCACTCTGAGGAAATACCTGTATTGCGCTCTGGAGGGGATGTACTCATGACATAAGGTGAAGTCCTCCAGCAGAGAGCATCCTTCCCTACGCTGCTTTATAACAACCATCCCTAAAGTGTCTGTGACAGCTCTGCTGCCTCTGTGCCTCCCAGATGGGTACAGACAGGAGAGTGGGGCCAAGACTGCATTCTTAAGAGCAATGACATCTGGAACCTTCTCATAGCTGCATATTGGCTGTGTGTAGATTAAGAGCCACAGTTGATTGTGGCTGGGGGGCAAAACAAGAGCACGAGGGGAAGGAACTCTGGTGCAAACTTGAACCACACACAGACACGGCTTTTCAGCTGGAGGAACAGCTCACTCAAAGGGACTGGAGTGGCCAGGTGGTGCCCGTACACCTTTTACATATACCTTTTTGATTCTCTCCTCCTTCCTCCTTCTCTACTTCTTTCTCTCTTTCCAGGTTCTGCTATTGATGATGTCCAGGATGTATTCACTATCTGAAAGGACAAAGGAACACTCCCTTCTCTCTGCATGCTTGCCACTCAAGTCTAGCAGAAGAGAGAGGCCAAACTGAAAGAGGATTCAGGCTAAAGAGATAAAGACTTCTGATAAATTGTTAAATGTTGGTTGTGTGGGGCCTAGAGATGGAGCTCAGTGAGTGGAGAATATATTTAGTACATGTTGAGATCCTGTGTTTATTTCTCAGCACCAAAAACTGTTGACTGGGAAGGTAGATAATGCAAACTCTGCTTTCACATAGGAAGATTTGGAGGCCTCTTCCTCAACCATATTTTCCTGGACGTGGCCTTCAATACATCCCATCCATTTGCCAAAGCAACCAAGCACAATAAGGAAGTCCAAGGGACACTTAAACACGTTCAACATCTGACAGGAGACACGAGTCGTATGTTGATGCATACGATAAAGGTTTAAACCTAAGAAAGCAAGCAAGGTATGGTGGCACATGCCTGGAATCCCAGCACTCAGGAGGCTGAGGTGGGAGGAATATGAGTTCAAGGCCAAACTGGCTACATAATGAGTTTGAGGCCAGCCTAGACTATGAAGATGCAGAAGCAGGGAGATGAGGGGAGGAGACACTCCCATTGTCCTTGCCTCCTCTATTTCCCAAACCTCTCAAATGCCCCAGCTCTTCCTTGCATTCTTCCTGCATTCCAGCCACCTCTGCTCCTACAGTCCCTCCATGCTGCCTTGGGTCTCTAAAGCTCCCATTCAATCATCCCCAGATGCGTTTTCTGTGTTGCTTTCCGCTCTACCTTTGAGGTCCTCCCACCAACTCCAGGAAGCCTTCGTGGTGTTGTATCCCCTAACCTGCAGCTGGCCTGCACCCTAATTCACATGCTGAGGATTGCAGAATTCAACAATCACTGACAAGGAAAGGCTCATGAGTATTAGGAGTTAAAGGGACACATGACTCACATAATTTGTTAGCTTTCAAATATTTCTCTAGCTAGTGACAACTTTCTGAGCTTCCATTTTCTCACCCACAAAATGAGGAGTCTGGGCCTTCAGTCTAATGTTCTGAAATCTAAGGTTTGGTTGGGGCCACACAGCCAGGCTGAACTCAAATCTAACAGTAGAGTCACCCCCTCTTTACTCCCTATGGTGTATGCCTACAGGTATGGGACCAGCTAACACGCCTGCCTACTGTCTCTGTTAAATGTGTGCCAATTTGAGAATGAGAAGCAGTTCTGGTTTGCTATACCTGTAAATACCTAATAGAGTATTAGTGGCATATTAATGGTACCTGAATTGTGTCTCCTTCAATGCAAATGCCCTATCTTATCCATATGTTTCTACCCACACCAACCACCATCCCTTGTCTTGATGTTTTGCACATTGAAAATGCCTTATAAATGCTCTTCCTCTCTCTCTCTCTCTCTCTCTCTCTCTCTCTCTCTCTCTCTGTCTTTCCCTTTCTTATCTGAATGAGACTACTCACCAGTTGCTTGGAACTGAACTCCCAAACTCCCAGGCAAGGTTAACCCTCCCAGATGCGCTGTCTCGTGGCCATGGATCCAATGTTTCTCAGCTGTGTCACTTCACAGTTATATCACCTTACACACCTCCATTTCTTCAGCTCTAAAATGAGGATCAACTAGTGCCTGCTTCAAGGGACACCACCAGGTTGATTAAATAAGAGAATCATACAAAGCACTGAGAACAGTACTTGGCAACGCACAGCAAAATGCTCAATTAATACTACTTTTCACTAGTCTAGATGTCTATCTAATATAGCCCTCATCCTACATTCCTCTTCCATTTGTCTTTTCAGAATTGAGAGCTATGTCTGTCTTGGTCTTATCCCCAGCATGATGGTGGCACAGAGGCTGGTGATGGTTAACAAATGTTTAATCGCATCTACACAAGAATGAAATGAGTAGTTCCGTGGACGGTGTGTATGAAAATGTGAATTATACATGGCCTTTTTTTGTAGCCAACAGAAGATTTCATAACCTGTGATGTTTTAGATCACTACTCTGGTTTGTTCCCCATGCCTTTTAAGAACAGGGAAAATGAGACACACTTTTGCAAAGTGCTTAGAGTGCTGACGATGAAGCCAAGCACATGGGTTTGAATCTCACTCTGCCATTTACTAAAGTGTGACCTTCTGTCACCTGCCGTTTACGCCTCTTTCCTTCCTCTGTGAAATGGGAATGATAGGAGTGCCTACCTACAGGGATCTTAGATAGACTAAATGAGTTAACACTTAGAACAAGCATAGAGTGCCTAGTTATCTGTTAGCTGTTGCCGCCATCATCATCATCATCATCATCATCATCATCATCATCATCACCATCACTTGTAAGGACATTAAACAAAAAAGACCCAGTCATAAAAATTGACTGTGGTTGAAGGAAAACATTTTGTCACCAGCAGAAACAATCAATGGGTGGCTCAAAGGTGGTTTTCAAAATACTAGGGGGCACTCTGGGAAGCTGAGGCAGAATGATCACAACCTTGAACCCAGCCTGGGTAACTTAGTAACACAATGAGATCCTGTCTCAAAGGGAAAAGTCCTAAGAAGCATCAGAGGGTATAGTCCAGTATGAAGGCCTAGGTTCAATCCCCAGTACTGCCAGTAAAATTAAAAAACAAAACAAAACAAAAAGCATGATGTTGTGCTGTGACAATTTAGCTGATATTAATACATTGCCGGGATGTTTTGGGTTCACAGAGTCAAAAATCAGTGAAAATTTCCTGTCTGATTTGCATGTTATAAATACTATGTTGCCCAGTGGCTCCCGCACTCTAATTAAGAGAAAACAATTCATGTCCTGCTGTCCGGGAGCCACACTTCCCTCACTGCCAGTGCCTCCTGTCCACATCAATCTGAGGACCATCCAGAAACCCAGGGTAAGTGTTCTTCTCTTTGCTGCTGTGTCTTCAGAGCCATGGGGCTCCAGAGAAACCCAGGTGCCGAGGTGTAGGCTCCCTGTCCCCAGGCCTGGCCCCAGCTGGACTTTAGGTCCTCTGAGCCATCCAAGATGGCAGCAAACCAGGCCTCTCCCAAGAGTCACCCCCACCTTGGCTTCCCCTGCTGTGGAAGGAGGGTAGCAAGACCCAGCTCCAGGAAAAGGCAGTTTAAGTCTCAGAGCAATTAAAGAGCAGGAACAGCATTGGAATAAAGAACATGACAACCTCATGCCTCCTGTTTTGTACTCTATTTCACCACAGTGGCTTTTCCCTGCCACAGACTGAAGCAGTAAGGTGATTCGAAGCCACCACATTTAGCCACAGATTGATTTTAAAATCATTCACGATTAGCCATCTCACCACTATCTACCCACCTCAAGATTAGATGCTGTGCTATCTAAAAATTCTCTTATAAGGGGCTGAAATCAAAATCTCCTGAGTGGTATTTATCTCACCTGTTGTGAATATGCACTGTGGTTTGCTATTATGGAGTTCTTCCTAATATTTGCTCAAGCCGCCTATTCAGTTTGTTGCAGGCATTAGTTGTTATATTGCAAATCCTATGTCTGTGAAAGAAAATCACAACAGCATCTGTCATGGTTTTATTACAGTCAGTTCATCTATTGTATCTACTGCACATCAAAGCTTTCTGATGTTTAATACTCATCCTCCTCCCCCCTTACTCATGCACACAAACTAAAACGGGCTTCACAAAGGGCTTGAGATTCATGGCCCTTTCATTAACACACTGGTATGCCTATTTAATGTTAACAAGACTACCAAGAAATAAGCATCATTTCCCTGAGATAGACAAAATATTGCATCATGATTATAACACGAATGTACACACCGTTGCCTGGCTGCCAACAGAAGTTAAAGAACTTGATACCAGGAAGGTCACAGAAAGGACGCATAAGCCGATGGCTTTCTCCCTGGACAGAGCAACACAACAAGCCTCCCTCTCAGTTCTCTGTGCAGGTGCTCAATGGGGCAGATTCTACCCACTGAACTTACAGGATTTTTTTTTTTTGGTACCGGGTATCAAACTCATGACCTTGTGCTTACCAGGCAAGCACTTGAGCCACTGAGCTAAATTCTCGGCCCTGAACTTACAGTTTTAATATATTTTTTTAAGGAAAAGTTGTGTCTCTTTTAATCAGCCAAGTCAAGATGTAAAAACTGAACTAGAAATTGCTCATGGCCTTCCCTCCGAGGGCATCATGCTGTTCGGTGAGAGAGCCAAGGGAAGGTGGAAATGTGGGTGCTACAATGTGCTGGCTTGTGGAACAGCCCTTCTGGACGACAAGGCAGGCGTAAACCTCTTGAAGCAGTCAGAGTCCAAGGGTAGTCACTTCACAAACACTCAGCCAATAATACAATGTTTTGAAAATGCATTTCAGCTTAATGGGCTGAGGCGTACACCTGTTGCAAGCTTGTGTTACTGTGGCGAGGGATTGTGTGAGAACAGAGCCATGTCCAGGGGGAAAGGGAACACCATTAGGAGGAGTTGTGCCCAGCATGGCGAACACACCGCAAGGAGGCCTTCCAAACCTCAGGGAAGCCCAGGATGATGGTGAGGATGAGACCAAGGGATGCCTCATTGGTACTGAAAGGTTTTTTGATCACTTACTGTCTTTTGGGTTGAATCAGACTTCTCAGTTCACTTTCCTCCCTGAGCCTACTACAGATCAAACCTTCCAGGACCAGCCCCCGACCGCACCAGTCTTCCAACCATTGCTCAGCTGCCAAGGGCCACACCCGACATCCTAGGGTACATGGACTGGTGATCAGCATGCACCTGCTGTTATCACAGGCTTTCATGTCATTCCCTCAGACACTCTGGTGCACGGCAGGCCACACCCGTTATCATCAGACCCAGGAAACTGCCAGTGCCTACTAAGCCAGTGGTCTTGTTGAGTCTTATTACACTGTCTTCTCCTATGAAGTGAAGCCTTGCATTTAAAGGATTTCAGCCTCCAAACTAGCCTCAATTGCATCCCCCTGTGACTGGTCATGGTCCAGTGCTATAAGTCATCTGGCAGCCATTCTGGTTCCTTGGGGCTGTTTGCCCCCAACACCATGTGACACCTGCATTGCTGTGACTCCTTCTGTGCTACAGCAAGACTTTGGGAGCAGCTGAGCCATGGGCCACTTAAGTGCCTGCTTGACCCATACTGTTGAGTCATCTGAATCATTGCTGTTGGCTCAGCCATGGTTTAACACTCTAAAATTTATTTTTCATCAAGAGTATTCAGTGTCCTAGCCTGAGATTTATAATGTTCTTTAGAACTGATAACATACTTTTAAGTTAAAAAAAACCAAATAGCATAATTATTTTTTCACAGAATGGACAGGCCTCTGCTACCCCAGGTGGAGATAAAAAAAAAAAAAAAAGGCTAGGGTTTGAGTTAATTTCACACAGCTTTTGGATAGGGGTGGGTGAAAGAACACTCTATTCCTCCCCCTGTAGTCCTGACTGCTGTGTTGTGCTAATCAAATTCTAATTGATTAGAAATTGTTACAAAAAACAGAAGAGAAAAATAAATAATAGCATCCACTGGCCCTGAAAACTCTATAAGACCTTCTGATTCAATTTAGTACCTGGGCCCTAGTAAAATATGTGTTCCAGCTAGGGATTTGGCTCAGTGGGGTAAGTGCCTGCCTGGCAAGTGCAAGGTCCTGAGTTCGATCCCCAGTACAAAAAAAAAAAAAGTGCTCCATGAGAGTGGAGGCCTTGTCAGGTTCCTTTGCCAAAACGGCTGTGGCACCTGGGCAGCTACACTCGCAAGCATTTGTTGCGTTGGTGCAGTGGCACACACCTGTAATCCCAGTGCTGAAGAAAACTGAGATAAGAGGATCTCAAGTATGAATCCTGCCAGGGAAACAGAGCAAGATCCTGTCTTGACATAAAAAAATAAAAAATAAAAAGGGCTCAGTAATAGAACAACCCTGAAATCCCAGAATGGGAAAAAAGAATCATTTGCTGGATGAAGTAATGAATGAGTGGATGAGTGAAAGAACATAGGAAGGCAGAGTGACCCAAGTGGCAGACCAAACGACACAGCAGAGTAAATGCGCAGCACGTCAGTGCCTCGGGTTGAGTCCCAAGGCTTCTGATTGCTGGAACTGGGGTGAACATCTCACCTTTTGAGCTGTTTCTCCCTCTTGAGAAAGAAGAGCAATAAAACATATCCCACTGGTTATTTTACAGAGTAAGTAGCTGTTAGGGTTTGTGTTTGGATGGCCCCCCCAAGCCTCACACAGTCCTGGAGGCAGTTGAGTGTACCATTTGTGATTGGTTCATTGTCTAGTACTGGGACTGGTGGTGTGAGTGCTGCACCCACCCAGGGGCAGAGCCAGCATACAATATAAGGGAAGAAAGGAGTCATGCTTTCTCCTTTTTGCCTTTTTTCTCTGGTTGCTCGCATCTGCCATGAATGGCTGCCCCTCAGCCATGCCACCCTGCCATGGAACCAGCTGAGTATGGCATGAAACTTGCAAAAAAACTGTAAACTAAATAAACCTTTCCCTCCCTAATTGTGGGCATCAGGTATTTTGTCTCAGCAATGAGAGAAAAGTAATCCAGACAGTAATAAAATTAATGAGAAAGTAGTTCATAAAGTACTAGCTGCAGACACCAGAAAACTGCAACTTGTCCTCTGTCCCATATTTCACTCACACCCATTCCTGAGAGCTGACAGATTCTCCGTTCTGAATCCTCTGTGTTCTACCCGAGAGCATCCACCTGTGCTTCCTCTCCATTCTCAGCACCTCCTCCGGAGGGTCTCAGGCTTCATCACTTCCATGGCTCTGGTCCTGCTCCAGGGGGTCCCCAGCCTTGCTCTTGCAACCCCTAACAGCCCCCGGCTGCTGACAGGCTTCCTGAGAGAGCGACCACGGTGTGCACTTGGCACAGGACCCACACACGGATGGCCCGAGCTTGAGGCGTAGTGCACTAGCTTTGCAGTTTGAAACCCATAGTAATTTAGTGGTGGGAAGTGATGTCCCTGGAACCACAGGCTCTATGCTGGGGTCTTAGGGCCTGGGCTCACGTGTTTAGTGCCACTTGCCTGCAAAATGCCTGCTGTGCCTTCTGTAACTTGGTGCATAGAAAGCGAGCTTTCCAGGGAGGCCTGCAGACTCTCTCTCATCTGGCACTGGCTGATTTTCTTAGCAGTCCTTTCTGCTTGACCACCCTCAGCCTTGGTCACCCTCACCACCCTGAAACCCTAGCGGCTTCCTGAATGTGCCTTGTGCTTTTTGTCACTGGTCCTCACAGAGTCTTCCTTCTATTGCCATTCATTTCTAGCCATTTTAATCAGGCTACATCAACTCAAGTTTTGTGCCTCCCTTGACCTTCTCTGACCACCCCCAAAAATATTCTGTCAGCCTTGTCATCCTGTCCTATAATCACCAGTGTCTCTCCTGGTCTCACCATCAGACTCTTAACATGTGGTCCTGGTAATGGGGAGCAAGAGTCTATAGTGCCAGGCAGAGCATCTGACACTTTCTGGAGGGACCAAACCCCATCCTAAGCAGAACATGCTAGGTCTCTCTGTGTGGCCCTATCACTGTCTGCTTAGTGAGATGGACTGAACCAGATGAGTTGGCCAAACCACTCTCTCCTGACAGAGGAGTCTTTTCAGTAGCCCAGGTGCCCAAGGCCTCATTTTAAACTCATTTCTGAGATCTACCACTTCCTGACCACGTGACTGCTTGTGATCCCTTGGGATCACAGAAATTGGACCCAGAAAACACTGAACTCATTTTCTTAAAAGAATAGTTTTCCCTTCAGCACATTCATAAAGCTCTAGAGAAACAATCCCAGTTCATGGATCTTCTCTCTACCACTTTCCTATTGGAGGTCAATGCCTCCACTCCAAAAGGGGATTTGTCCTCTTGGATCCAGGTCTGAGGATGAACTGTCAGTCATCCAGTCCAGACCCCACTGCTCTTGCAGCTGAGGATACTGTGGGGCAGGAGACCAAGCAATGCCCCAGGCCCGATGCTGGGACCCATCCTCTGTCCATTATGTCACACGGCCTCCTGTGAAGTGAACAGAGTTTCCAGTTTTTGATTCACACTTTTACCCATTCCTCCTTGAAAATACAAGGTCATGCTGGCTTCTTGGTTTCTTGTTTCCAAGATCTATAGATTGCAATGTTATCCCATCAATTATCTGGTAATTCAAAACCCACCAGCCACACAAAACTAAACCATGGTTCTAACATCCTCTGTTGTCACTTCTCACTGGTGCTGTCTCCCCCACCACACACCAGCACCTGCTTATCCATCAGGTGGTTTGCTGAAAATTAGGAAGGGGAAGGACTGAGACAGCGCTGAGCCACTGGTGAGGAGGCAGTACAACGAACCACGCTGCTACAGTTTAAGTCCCGAAGTTGCAGGGGTGCCAGTGATATAGGGAAGAGCCTTGCTGACATGCAGTATTGACAGAGCAGCCGCACAAACCACATTCAATACCTCCCTGAACCAGCTGCCCACACGTTCTGGGGGCAATGTAATGCAGCCACTATTGTTTCTCGAACAGTTTTCTCCATATTCCACCATGATTCATGGGTTAGTGAAGAAGTTGGCGGATTTCTGTTCCAGAGAACAATCTGTAAGTCAAAAGCTTCCCAAACGGACTGGCAATGGGTAGTTCCATTGCATGCATTCCTCGTCACCTTGCTAATGGCCCTTGGGTTTGAGAAACGTCATTAGACATTCTGTCCCAGAAACAGAGGCCCCCCTGAGTGTGGCCTCTTTCGGCTCCATCCTTGGGCCCATTCTAAACTTAGAGAAGCGCGGCCAGGAGAGAGTTAGACTGTTTTGTGTGATGCAGCACAGCCTGTTCAACTTTTGCATAGCAATTCAGCAAACACAGTTTTAAGCATTCAATTCTACTTCTACAGCTTCTTAAAATTCCCTGCAATATAATTATACTGATGGGAATGCAGAAAGATAATTGCTTTTAGAGGAAAGTTTCTCCTTTGTTCCATGTTCATCTGGCTTCCAGAAATGGAACAAGAGCCCTTGAACAGCAGAAATACGCATCCATGTGTCTCTAGTTATCATTTATTTACAAAGATAGACCTTGACAAATGTAATTTGTTCAATAAAATTAAAAGGATGCACGATAATTCACTTAGACAAAGAGACTTGAAAGGGGACGTCATCGGCGGCAGCGCCGTCCATCATTCCAAGTGATCAGCTGACTTTGAAGAAGTGGCAGGTGTTCCCCTTTCGGAATGCAGCACTGAAATAGTATTTAGAAGGGGGGAAGAAAGAAAAAGAGCTAGGAATTGGAGCCATTCTTTATTCAGGCAATAATTATACAAATTAGATCTATGAAAGGCAGAGAATGACTGTGCCTTGAACCCTGTCTGTGTGCATAGAACAATGGGGAAATTAATAATTAAATCTATTACATATGCTCATAATTCAATACAAAAGATACCTCAGTAGTTCAAACACTCCTGGATTTTCATTTGAATAAGGCTTTCACACATTCTCCTCATTATATATGTATTATATTTTAAATTTAACAGCTTATTTTGTTGCCTTTATGTTTGAATTAATAAGGGCACACTTTAATGCACTAATGGGGAATTGCATTAGCCGGCTTTGCAGACATAACTTTGAAAAATCTCTGGTTTCCCAAGGGTGAAATCAATTTGCCCCATAACATGTTGTCTCACAGACACATCTGGAATCTGGGAAGAAAAGCTCCCCTCTACAAGCTTCTGATTTGGGCCTCCATATTTGAAAGAGGATCCCCAGAGTAAAAACCTTTGCTAAATTGAACAGACCAATCAAGATCGTCTTCAGGATTTGGCAGTCTCTGGGCCAACTAACATGATTTCCATGCTTGGCCCATGTCATTTTTCCAGAGAGCAAAAATAATTTTCCTATGAAAAAGGAAGGATTTATTTTAATCCAATAATTCATATGTTCCCCACCCTTTCCCTTCCTTCTTCCCTCCCTTCCTCATTCCTGCTACACCTCTGCCTCTCTTCAAATCCCTATTTTTAACTCTTCTTGCTACCTCTGAGCCATGAAGAGTGAGGAAGACAAAGAAATTACAGATTGAAAGAGACAGAGACAGAGAAAAGTGTATCTCGGGGGTAATAGGGGAGGGTTCCCCCAACCGCAGAGGTGCTGATGAACAGCACCAGAATTGCTGGTATTCGAGGATAGGGTGACCTTGGTTGAAATGAATCATTAAAGTCTCAGGGAGCAAACTGAGTTTCCAAAATGGGGGCTCAGTTTCATAAAACACAGGGCAACTCCACCACAAGACTGGACTGAAAGGTGCTAAGCAATGGGAAACATCCATCCATCTGCAAGCCAAAGAAGCCAGCGCTAGGAGGAGGCAGGAGCAAAAGCCCAACCAATGGTTGCCACTGATGTGCAAAGCAGCTGCCGGGGCACTAGGGCTGCCCAGGCACACGTGGACCCACTTGCCACCGCTGCCACTGCAGTATGACAAGGAGTTTTGTGCCTTCAGAGGAGCGCCAAATCCAATGATGCTAATTGCATTGCAGATTTCTAGCATCATTAGCAATTCTTAAAATTACATTTGCCCTGCTCAAGTTCTCTATTCGCAGCCTGGTAGACGGAGGGGGCAGGTCTCTAAAGGGGATGCGGGTTACAGAGAAATTCAATTGGACACGTTGGCTTCAGGTGTGCAGGTGGAGGCTGGCCGGCAGGGGTTCACAGCCCAGGAAAAATGCTTGTTTGTCTTATTTTAAATGCTGATTGCCGGGAGAATAAACAAAACCCGCAGCTAAATGGGTCTTTAAGGAACACTGGGAATTTTGGGAAGAAAAAAGCCTTACAGAGTAACAGTTGGAACTAGCCCTGTGGGTCCTATGGTGACAAGCACCATCCAACCACCCCGAGCAATGGAGTGGCTTGCATTTGAAACGGTTGGTGCAGAAATAACCACTCTCCTTTTGTTTGTTTGTATTTAGAACAAATGAAGAAAATCCAGATGAATTGGTGTTTTTGCTTTGTTTGTTTGTTTCCATAAAGAGAGCGTATTTGCTCATTAGGAAAGCTGTCTAGAAACAAAAGCCCGAAGTCCGTGTCCCTCCTGAGTCTCACAAGGACAGGGATCCCCATTCCGGGCATTTCGGAACTGTGGGGAAGTGGGCCCAAGTTGAGAGGACAGAGACACCAGAGCTTCTGGTGCTGGGGCAGGGCTCTGTGCAGCTGGGGCTTCCGCAGTCGTGTGGTCGAGAGGCCATCGATGCCATCCCTTCCAGGGTGACCTCTACTCTGGATCTAGCAACAGAAAAGGGGCAGGACATGGGTCTTTTTTCCAATATTTCATACTATGTAATTAAATTGCCAAATATATATATATATATATATATATATATATATATTAGAAAGATGACACAAGCACATATATACATACACACAAATATGCATTATATATAAAACCCTATGTATAAATACACCCTCAGGATAGCTTCTAATTGGGCTGTCTTCTCAAAATAATTAAGGCAGTTTTAATGAAATACAGTTTAAGGTGGCTGGCAAGCAAAGGAGCCGTCCTTTGCAGAGCATTACTAAACTGAGTCATTCGCACTTGGGGATGGCTGGCTGCCTCTGCCACACTTGAAGGCATTAATAACCCGGCTCAGTTCTCCACTGAGGCCCACAGAGCAGAGGGCGAGGAGCGCACAGGGGAAAGCCACGAGCCCAGGCACCTGGGGTCCACTGCCTCAGATGCTCCTCAAGCAGAAGGGATGCTCCAGTCCAGAACTGGAAGATGATTTGCAGCTCAAAGAATGGATCCCAGCCAGAATCCAACCCAGACCATTGGCTCTGCCCATGGAACAGCAAGGTGACCTCCAAAGTTCTTTGTAGCAAACAAGGGTGATGCTGGGAACAGCAGGGGAGGGTGGCTGGAGTTTCTCTTTTAATGTCCTAGTTCAGCTGTACGGTTACTCGTCAACCCCATGACAACTATAAGATAAACACGCAGGATTATTCAAAGATGATAATGTTAATATTTAAATTCTTAAAACAAGGATAGACATTCTCTAACAGCCTATGGATAGTGCTACAGAACAACACAGAACTTCTCTCGTGTTCTCAGCAATGGAAGGAAGAATATCTGGCTTGATGTAGTCAAAGGGATGGTTTACCAGATCTCCCTGCGAGAAATCTTTGCAAACTGCACTGACTTTTGCCCAAGGCTGTAAGAAGGACTTGCTGCCACACACAGGGCCATTGCAGGGCAAGGGGACAGCCACATTCCGTGTCTCAGGATATTTCCTGAGTGACCTGGACCTGTAAAAGAGCCCCACTGTATGAATACAAAGGCCGATGTGCCCGGTGTCACAGTTCATCCCTCGTGGGTTGGCCACATCCGGAATCCCTCCGTAAGAGTCCCAAGAGGAGAAAATAAATCAACCTCCCTTTCTCCCTACCTCGGAGAGGAGAAATTCATAAAATGAAAGAGAACAGCCATAGCTCAGGGAAAGTTTCTCTTAATCCCATCTAAAAAAGAAACAAGTCACTTGATTTCTGCAAGATCAGTCTGATGAGAGACCAGAGCAGAGGTTAGACTTGACAATACCAGTTGCCAGTCACTGAGCCAGGCAGGCACCTCACCCACATAACCGCTCCGGATGGGCTGTGGGGCAGGAAGCCGTATGTTCATTTTATAGAATAGGTCGCCGAGGCTGGCGCAGTTCAGCGCCTTGACCACCATCGTCCTAGAGCTCTCAGTGGGCCGATGAGGAGGAGCGAGTGGCATTGGGATTCTTGTGATCGTCCTGCTCCTCCCTCGCCCTCTCTCCTCCGCCAGCCCTGGGCCGGTCTGTCCAGGTCTATTTGGCCTTGCAGCCTGAACTCCTGTTGGAATTTCCCAGGGGACAGCGACCTGCATCATGCCCCGGACTGCGACATCTTACTCACTAGTCCAAAGGCAACGTCTGGGGAACAAGAAATTTCTTACTCTCAGATGGGCGGCCCGGCGTACAGCAGAGCACTTGACTTGCATTTGCAGCTGAGGAAAGAAAGGAAAGGGACCGCCCTGAATTTAGGGTCTGGCTTTCCAGACGGGGGAGCAGGGAGAAACCCTAGACGCTGGAGGGGACAGGTCCGGCCTAAATGACAGGCGTGGCGTTTCCTGCGGCTTGATGGGGGCGCAGGGGCGCCTGGTTGGGAACGTTTCTCTTAATCCTATTTAAAGAAGAAACAAGTCACTTGATTTCTGCAAGGTGTAACTGTCACTTGATTTCTGCCACTTGTAACGGGATGCACGGGAAGGCGGGCAGGTGCCCAGCAGGTGACTCTGAAGCGGGAGAAACTTGCGATTTAAAAAGCAGTTGGGAAGCTCTCCGCATCCTGAGGGGAGACGGCGTGTGCCTCGGGTGCAGGGCCCCGGGGTCGCAGAGCCGGGGACACCAGTGTCAGGAGGCACCTGGTGGAACAGCGCGGTGACCCTGGCGCCCCGAAGTCGCCACGCGGCCTCCCCGGGCGGAACCGGGGCGCCTGGCACGAGCATCGCCTAGCACGTCTGCAGCCTCTGAAAACGGATGGGAGGCGTTAGCGCCCCAAAGCCTGATGCCCACCCCCACCCCCGCCCCAGCAAACGAGTCCTTAGTGAGGCTGGGCGGAGGAGGGGGTGGGGCACCGACCCACCGGGAGCAAACGAGCTCGGCCCTTTGGGGCTCCCACGCTGAACTGGAGGCTCCTGACGCCAGACGGGCAACGATCCCCAGCGCGCGGCAGGGCAGCCCCGGGCCTTCCCGGGAGAGGAGCTGTGATCCGGCGGGAGGACCGGGCCTGGGAGACCCGCCCCCACCCTGACCTCGGCGGGCAGAAAGCCGCCCAATTCCGCGCCTGGCGCGGCTAGACTGTGCCTGGGGCGCCACCTAGTGTCCGAGGCGCAGACGACGCCTGGCGAGGGCTGGGCGCACGGGCTGAGGCCCGTCCTGGGGACCTGACTCAGGCCCAGCCTCGGACTGGCGGCGACCGGCGGGTCGTCCAGGGGAGCCCGGCTCCTGGCTGCGGGTCAGTGACACCCTTGCACCGGGCAAAAATCCCCCCTAGACCTCGCTTCCTGCTGCCACCAAACCTAAATAGAAAATCTGCCAGGGTGAACGGAAGAAATGACGCTCCCTTTCTGTGAGACGTCCATGAGGTGATGTCTGGTTTTCCCTAAATACAATGGCAAGTCGATTACTAATTCATCCAGAACAAATATAGATGCTGTCATCGTATAAACACGAGTCCCCGAGCAGGACTGAGCCTCAGACCATCTGGAGGTGCTGCGTCTGAGAAACACCGAACCAGAACTTGGAGTGGGACGAGGCGCAAGCTCTGCTTTGCACTTGATGCTGAGCCGAAGACCTCCTGGGAAGAATATTCCACAGTGGACCGGCCCGAAGGCAGGCCCGGGAGGCAGGGTGCTGGGGTTTCAGTCCTGGCCGTGCTGCTGGTATTGGCGCGACCTTGACGAGGGGGAAACAGCTTTTGCCTCTCACAACAATGCTTTGAGGTCCAGATTCCTGTGGCCGTGTGATAGATGAGGAAATTGGGGCTCCAGGAGTCTGCCCAAGGTCAGGGGTTCACACCACATCTGCCCACCTCTATCAAGCACATTCTCCCGGGAGACGCGGAACCCTTCTTCCTCTACAGCGGGAAGCGGCTATGCCAAATGGTCACTTGGTCACTTCCGGACACGGCGAACTGTGATGCTAAGGTTTCACGGGTCCCTTAAAACCCCAGTTTTAGTGCTCACCAACCCCAGTCGTGATAACAAAAGGACCTTTAAAAAGGATTTATCCACCTATAAAAACCATTGGATTTTATTTTCAGCTATGGGCAAAAGAACACCAAAACAAATGTGTCGGAACATAAAATCCCTTTTAAAATTTAGGATGGTGAGGAAAGAGGAGAAAATCTGCCCGGGGAAGGGAGTGATGACCACAAAGTCGTGGCTGAAACTAGACTGCAGGGTACCTCTTATCTGGAGCCACTGGCCTCCCCGGGGATAATTGCCTTCTGACAATTGTTTAGACTTGATAAATACACGAAATCAGGCAGCCAACAGTTTATCTGGCTACCAGTGCAGATCTGGACAGAACTAGATGAAGGAGTCCGGCACATTTGCAATAACCTCAGAGATAAAACTTTCCTATCTGAGGCAGTTTCTCTTTCCTCAAGGGTCATGTTGCCCAGTAACTGCCACCTCCCAAAGCAGGAAGGGGTGACACTTTAGCACAGGGCTCGGAGTGACGCTTGCTTGCCTGGAACTCTCTCTTCCCACTGACCCCAACAGGTCACTTAAGATTAAACAGTCACTCTGCCCTTGTCCGGAAAGCTTGGGAAAAGATCTTGGCAAAGAAAGTGAGGCACTGAGTGACCCGATCCCAGAGCCAAGGTCACCTAACTCTGAGGTCACTGTTTTACTCATGGGCTCTCCCTCTACCTAGAAGGCCAGGCTGAAGCAACTTCAGATCTGCTCAGCAAAGATAAGACTGTGAACTGCAGCTCAGGGGACTTTGGAGACGATTGGGCCACAAACTTGCCATGTGACCAACAATCAAGTTAAACTTCCCTGGATCAACCTTGGCTACCTCAATGCTGAAGTCAGTGGTTTGAGCTAAATAACCTCTGAGACCCTCTGGAGTTATTTTATGGGTCTGAATCAAACAACAGGACCCCTTGATGGTTTACAAGAGGGCAGAGGTTTTCTCTGGAGCATCACCTCCCTCACTCTGGTGCTCTTGGCTTCTCTGTCTCTGTCTCTCTCTCTCTGTCTTTCTCTCTCTCTCTCTCTCTCTCTCTCTCTCTCTCACACACACACACACACACACACACACACACACACACGCCTCTCACTCTCTGGCCACATCTCTCCACCTCCAACTCCTTCCTAACCCTGCCAGGCTAGCTAAGGAACATGGAGTAGACCCTCACCTGATAAAGCAGCCCACCCTGGCAGGGCCAGGGTACACTTCCCTGGCCTCATGGAATCCCTCTGAGACACCCTTTATCTTCTCTCTGTCATCAAGAAGTGAAGTGAGGCTGGGGTATAGCTCCGTGATGGACCATTTGGCCAGCAAGCTTGAGGCCTTGGGTTTGATCCCCAGCACCACAAAAAAGAAAAACAAGAAGAATAGCCATTTGTTGTTCATCCTCTCCTCCTACTCTTCCACTTTCAAAATGTCCTGCTGGAAGGATGGTGGGAATCTTCCTCAAGCAAGGCCCCTGCGGGTCAAATTCCCAGTAGTGCCCCAGCTTTGGCCCCACCCGCCCTCACCCTCCAACTTGGATCAGTTGCTCTAAGGAGCAAAGCAGTGACTCAAAGGGACGGTGACCAAGAGTGATCTTTCACCACCCTCAAGTCCTGATCTGACACTCTCTTTTTTAAAAAATCCTTCAGGGGCCTCTTGGAGACCCACAACTGAGCTATGTTCCATGGAAAGAACTTGCAAAGGAAAGGAATAAAGCAGTTTTTCCAAGAAACTTTTCCCCCTCGAGAGACTCTAAGTGAAGTGGGAGTCTTGGGTTTTATTTTCGCTTTGGGTAGCTGAGGGTGAGGAAGAGGCTCCCTTTTCTGGAAGGAGAAGTCCCGGAGCGCGGAGGTGGTCCCTTGTGTTGACAGCACCATCTCTTCTTTCTGGCTCCCTTCACAGTAGGTATTAATTAGGTGCAGACTCAGTGAGGAGGTACAAGGCACACCACTTACTCCATCACTGCAGGGCACTGGGTTACCAAAGTGGGCACCAGTGAAGGCTACTCACCCCCCACCACCCTCCAGACCACCCCCATGTCCTTCCACTTCCAGCTCTGCCCAGCCTCAGACCAAAGCCAGGCAGGGATCTAAGAGGTACTTCTGCACGAGCCCTTCTTCTGACCCCCAGGCCAGTGGCTCCATTCTCTAGCTTCCCTCTGGGCTGTGATTCATGGTAGATATTAGAAAGGAAACAGCATCCTTCAATTCTTTCTACCATTTCTCTTATCTTTACAGGGTTCTTATTAAGCAGTATCTTCAAATTTATTTATGTGATGTCATGCTAGGAAGCAGTGTTGTCAGTGGGCCACTTTCCATGAGTACAGAACTCAATATAAATAAGAGCCAAATAAACGCCACCTTGTCTCCACAAGAAATCTGCTTCTCTAGTCCTGAAAGGGAGCCCGGAGAGAGAACCAGGTAACAGCAATGTCGGCAGATGCGGGCAAGCAGACGGTTCCTTTCTCCTGTCCTTCCCTGAAGTATTGGGTCAGGGGGAGCCAACTTCTTCCCAGGCATCACCTCTACCACTCGGAGAAACAGGGACACAAAATAGTGGGGGGCTGCCCGTGACAGAAGGGCCAAGTTATTACCCTTCATTTCATAATTTTATTTGTTCCTTTCTGAATGTTATCAAGGACACACACATATATAGTCTTTTATTCTTGCTTTCATATTGAAAGTGAAAGGGCAGAAGGAAGCATGGGTGGAAGAGAAACTGGCCCAGGACCCACAGGTCCAAGCACCATGCTAGGAACTTGGTGTCTGTCCCAAGCTCTCCAGTCTCAGGCTATGGGACAGGGGTGGGGATCAACCCTTTGCTTGTGCTTGAAAATGGCTTCAACCGCACCCACGTAGGGTGCCCCCGAGGTCTCCCTGTCTCTCTGAAAGTTCTTTCCTCGCATTGAACAGATCTTGCTTCGCTGTCCTCCTCCCAGTCTCCCTGTCCTGTTTGCCACAGTGTCCTCCCACTCCCAACCCCACCCCACCCCTTTACATCTCAAGACTCATTGGGTCAGTCAGTTTTACGTCAGATAATTATCTTATCATTAGAAAAGGGGTATTTGGTTCACCATTGTAGAGACTTAGAAGCAACAAAGAAACTAGAGACGGGTTCCCACAGTCCCTTTGAGGGCCCGCTTAATGACCTAAAGTCTTCCCACTGCCTCACCTCCTAAAGTTTCCACTACATCCTAATAGCACCCAGCAGAGCACCAAGCTTGTGACACATGGACTTTTGGGAGACATGGAAGATCCAAAGTACAGCACTCGTTTGCCCGCTATCCTCAGGAAAGCGTCCCTGGTTCCCCACTGCCAATCCCATCCAGATGGCCGCTCCCAGACGTGGCACTTGGCACTACTGTGTCGCAGTGCTCCACAATGTGTCTGTTCCCCGAGTTACTGTGGGCTGTCAGAAGGCAGACTCTTGTGCACATTTTATCCCCACCATCTCTTGGCTGAATTTCAGGCTGTCACCTGCCCAAACAACCCCAGCCTCCTAAGAAAAAGACACCTTTTCTGGAAGAATGCAGGCAGGCCTCTCCACTCATCCCAAGAGAGGCCACGCGGCTTCCTAACCCAGGTCAGGCAAGGGTGCTTCTTCCTCAGAGTCACGCAGCCCTACAGCAAGGAGCAAGGCTTGGCAAGGAGGGAAGGAAGAGGATTTGGGTTCCTACTCCTCCTGTCTCCAAGCAAACTGTGCAACTGTGTTGGGAGCCCCTGGGCGAGGGACTCACTGGGTCCTGAGAGCAGTGTACACTTCCCTGCCCTCTGCCTCAGCTTCCGGGACACCAGACTGCTTTTCTCCTCAGCTGCCCAGTGTGTCCCCCCACCTACAGCTGCCCACAAAGGGAACAAGCACGAGCATCTCCAGAGACACAGTGCTCTGTGAAACGCAAACACGGAGCCCAGCAGAGAGAAGCCGAGGAGGTCCTGTTTCTTCTAGGCCTGTTGCCAACCTCCATTCTGGCCTAGGCCTAGGCACGTGGGCTCGTTTACATGGCTGGTTTGGAGCCTTTGGCAGATGAAAGTGCTCAGATAGTTTTATACGTGTTGCTCATCATTAAACCGCCCCTTCAGGGGTTCTTGCCGCCTTTGGTTTGTGTCTCAATCTGGAGCAAATTTAAGCAAAGGTTTAGGCCTCTGCATTTCCTTGGTTTAATTAATAATTCATAATAAAAATTTAATCAAGGCATAAGCTTTTGTAGAAGGTTATAAAACACTTTTATGTGCCCTGGAGATCAGAATGACCACTTTTTAAATCTGTGAAATGATGTTTTGTTTTGTTTTGCTTTTTTTCCCAAATGAGGAAATTTTACTCTCAATTGTAAATTTCAGCTGTTTGCCATATGTAACCACAGAGAATCTGTTTATTGACTTAGTATATTAGAAGTAGTTAGGCAGGAAGAAAAATAAACCCCAACTCCAGACTGGAGAAAGTGTAGGGAAGGAATGAAGAGCTGAAGTTAGAGTCTAACAAAACTCTGTCTTTGAGAATAGCAAGAAACAGATGACACAGCTCACATCCCAGGGGAGGGCACAGGGTGGCAACCAGCCTGGGAGGCAGCAGGGGTGGTCGGGTGGTGATCACAGCAACTCAAAATCTTTGCAAAGGAAGCCATGGAGCAGCAGATGGCCATCGGGCACTGGGAGGACCTATGGTGGGGTGGGGGTACTGCTTGGCCTAGTCTAAACGCAAGATGGGTTGTCATCTGTAGGAACTACAGAAAGGAGTTCTTGCCTCACAGCAGAGAGGGTCTCAACCAGAGTTGACTTGACCACCTATCCCTAAACAAAGCCAAATCACCGGGAAATCTGCCCAAGACAGATTCCTAGGTCTCCACTATAAATGCCATCTAAAACTCTGCAGGTGACACTCATCTGTGGTCCAGATGACCTTTCAAGATCCTTGAAAACTAACTGAGATTTTAAAACCTAGGTGAAGAGGGAAGCAGGAAGTCAATGCAAAAGAGCTGGATACCATCCATGGCCTCAGGGAATAAGGTAGAGATGTCAGTTATCTGAGTCATAATTACTGTAAGTGACAAGCTATTAAGTGTATGATGCCCTCCTCCTCCTCCTTTAGTCTGATGGCAACTCTGAAAGGAGGGTGGTATCATTCCAGCCCAAGGAGGGAAGAGATGGAGCCTCAGAAGTGAAGCAGGCTACTCCCAGTCCACTGTGCATGAATAGCAGGGAGAGGCTGAGGTCTCTGGATGATGATACCATGCCTCGCCTTCTAGCCTGCTGGACCAGGCTTCCTCAGCTGAGGACTAAGGGTCCCACGGAAGGGTTCTGAGGAGAAACCCCTAGGGGATCCAGCTGCCAACACACCCCTCATGATTCACCTTCTGAAGATGAGCCAGCCCAGGTCACCAGGGTGAATAAATGCCATACAGGCTTGGCTTGGTTTGGCCAAGCAACAAAGAAAAGAAAAGAAATCCAACAAAGAAAAGGTTTTTGTTTTGGTTTGTTTTTTTTAAGTCAGGGTATCACTACATAGTCCAGGTTGACCTTGAACTTGTAATTCTTCTGCTTCGGCCTCCCAAGCACTAGTATTACAGGCTTTCACCTCCACCTCTGCTTCATTGTGTTGGCTTTGAGAACCCACTTCCCTGAGCACTTAGCCAAATCCCTTAAGTTTTTCCCTGGTCTGCTTGTTAGTGTTTTTAAACATAGATCCTTCTTTATTACAAAGGGGTTCAGAGATACTTTGTAGAAATGTCTATGATAAAGAACTGAATGAGATGGTGCACAGTGTACAAGTCAGAGGCAAGAGGATCACAAGTTCGAACCCAGCCTAGCAAGACCCTAAATAAATAAAAAAGGGCTGAGGATGTAATTCGGTGCAAAGATTCTGTGTTCAATTACCAGTCTCACAAAAGAAGTGAAAGAAAAAAAGAGATGAAGAGCGAGAAAGAGAGACAAAAGAAAGAAAAGGGAGTATCTTAGTTACTTTTTTGTTACTGAGACAAAATACCCAACACCCAAAGTTAAAGGAGGGAAGGTTTATTTAGCTCACAGTTTGTAGAGGTTTTAGTCCATCATTAGCTGGCTCCAAGGCAGGGTGGCATTGCAGACAGGCAGCACAGAGGGGAAACAGTTCATGGTAGGCAGAAGAGAGCAAAGAAAGCAAGCAACCTCAGCAGCTTTTTTTCTGCCCCTTTTATAGTCTATCTAGGCAACTGGGATCAGGACAGTGCCAAATCCATCAGTAGACTGATTTAGTAATCACAAACCCTTAATCCCAGCATTGTACCATGAAGATGTCACATATTCCAGAGTCTTCCACCTCTGAAAAATCCCCACCTATGACTGCATGAAGCTTTAGTGGAAATCTAGACACAAGCCATAACAGAAGGAGAAAAGGAAATAAAAGAGGTGAGGGAAAGGAGAAGAGGGGAACGAGAAAGAGAGAAAAGGGGAGGGGAATAAAGAAGGCCCTTGGAAGAAGCTGAGTTACTTCTGATACCAGGATAAGGAAGAAGTTTCTCTTAGAACCCCACGAAGTTGAACTGAGGTCTGAGGTGGTGAGCGGGGTCAGGTATTTCTCCATCCTCTACCAGCTTCTCACCTCCATGATGTTCAGAGAAAGCAGGGCAATGAGGAGGGAACCCAGTGCAGTCCAGTTACCAAATGATGGTTCCCAGAAGTAGGGTACACCATCTGCTCACATCTATCCCTCTACAGTTATCCCATGCCTGTCCCACACATGGTCCTCAGCTCAGGGAGCCTTGTGACAGCACCACCAGTTTCCAATTTCAAAGTGATACACTTCAAGCACAGCCACTTGAGCCGCCATGGGAGGTTAACATGAACAGGATGCCCAGGTCCCTGCATCTCTTCCCTGCACCCCCAAAGAACTGCAGCTGTGGCTCCACCCCAGGAAGTTGCAGGTGGATGCAGTCTGAGCATGTCTGGGGATTCCCAAGGAGGAGCCCCTCCGGCAGAGATCAGGCCTGTCTGCCACTCATCACATTGTGTTCCTCCAGGTCACTGGAATCCCTGTAGAATACACACCTGTTCTTAGTGCCCAGAGCAGAGTCGAGATCAGACTATTAGTACTAATCAGATTTTCTGGAGACCTAGCCGGGCACAGTGGCACATGCCTGTAATCCCAGCTATGGAGGTTGGGGCAGGAGAACTGCAAGTTCAAAGCCTGGTCGGTGCAACCTAGTGAGTTTCCATCTCAGAATAATTTTTTTTAAAAGGGTGAAGGCTGTAGATTGGTAGCAGAACAGCACCTGGGTACAAAAATAAATTAATTAATTTAATTAAACTAAAATCTGAAAATTCAGTGCAAACAAAAGAGACTAACAAAGTAGAAACCAAAATTTTAAATGCTGAAAATAGGGAGGCCTACCTATCTTCATCCTGACCCCATAACTTACTCCCACATTTTAGGGCCCAGCCTATTTTTCTACCAATTAAAAACTTTGATGACACCACACACACCTAGAATCTAGGTCCCCTCATATATTATGGGGGTCTCAAAAGAGGTAGAAACATCTTATGCTGGCCTCAAAGTTATATTCATCTCAGAGATGCAACTCTGCATGTTAGAAGTCAACTTGTCACATTATTCTGCAGAGCCAATTGGCCTATCTTTGTCTCCAGTATCTTCATTCCAAATAAGGTTTGCTTAAATATTACCAAATGCCCATTAAAGTACTTTCTCAGAAACAAGATGCCATTTCGCTCCATGATGAATCATAAAGTTGCACTGTTTCTTAGTTGTCATTTTCCAAATTTGTGCAGCATCATCTAAATTCAAGCCACACCCTTATCCTTACTCCCACTGTAGCAGAGCAGCACCAGGCCAGCAGCCTCATCCCTCTGACAAGTGCGCATTCTCCTTCCAGTTGACGGTGAGATGTCTTGATAACTGGGGGACTCATTTGCAAGGCAAATTAAGACTCCTTGGAAGTAAGGTTTGGTGGTTGGTGGTACAGGGCACTAGTTCAGGGTTCTTTTGTTCTGTCTTAAAGCCACTCTGTAAGATTGTTGTTGTAGATCTAGCAAGAAGGCTGGCTTTTGTTCACTGCAGAAAATCTGATCTGTTCTTCCCAGAGCAATATGGATGAAAGATAGAAAGGGAAGGAACCATGGAGAAAGGGTGGTTGACCAGTTGTGGCTTAAAGTCAGGGCAGCCAGGGCAAGGGCCAGGTTGGAAAGCTGGCTCTCTGGGGGCTTGGTCCTGGACTGGTCACTGTCCCATGGGAAGGCCTCAGGCTTCAGTTCCTTTTGGTGAAGTGTGGAGTACATTTGGTCAACTTCAAAGCCCACTGCAACTTCCTCAGATCTTTATTTCAGATTCAACTGGAGTTTGATCCAAACTTGGGTGTGGGGGCTGGAGAGACCATGTAGCATTCAACTTAGTTTACTGTTGGCAAAACAGATCTTCCTGAGTCTCAGGGGAGAAAAAAAGCAGCTTAGACAGATGTAAACAGGCTCTGAGGCCCTTTGGACATCAAATAACACTAGCAAAACAACGTTTAGATGAGTTAAGTGCAAATCAATCAGAAACATATGGACTACATTTCCCTGAAAATACACAGGGGTTTACAAATTACAGGCACAGGGGTTTGGCAAAATGCAATTCAGGTTTTGCCAAACCTAAAATGTTTGGAGAAGATTTAAAGAAAGTAGATTGACCCAAAATGCCTTCAACTCTGCCCATCCCTGACACTGATAATATCCCACATAACCACAAATATTTAAGTGCATGGGTTTTAGAAGATTTATATGTTGAATAAACTTAACTACTCACAACAAGCTGAGAGCCTTTTCCAGAAGAATGTTCATAGAAAACGGAAACTGCCAAGTGACTCTACTTGCAAAAAGGGAGAAATACCTAGCTTTCAAGTTGGGATGAGGAGATGCACCAGCATGTATAATCTTGCAGCAGAATGAGATGCCCTGAGGTCTAATGGCAGTGTTCTCGGCTCACGGTGCACCAGCTCTACTCTGCCCAACATGCATCTATCTTCGTGCAGTTAGTGGGGGGCACATCTTGCACCCATTTGTTGTGCATAAGGACAAGACACTGGTGTCTGTTGCATTATGACTTTCCCACATGTGACATCAAAGTGGGGGCATTTCTGCCTCAAAGGGAGGATGTCCTGGTGAAACTAGAACACCCAAGATCCAAATGGTTGCATTGTTTCCAGTCCTGGGGATCAAACCCGGAGCCTTCAACATGTTAGGAAAGCACTCTACCTCTGAGCTATATTCTCAGCCCTTTTCACTTTATTTTATTTTTGTTTTTGTTGTTTGTTTGTTTGTTTGTTTTGAGGCAGAGTCTCACAATGTAGCCCGGGTGACCCTCAAAAGTTTGATCCTCCTGTCTCAGCTTCCGAAGTGCTGGGATTGCAGGCATGCACCCCCACTCAAGTGTTTAGATTTGGAGATTCAAAAACAAAGTCTTGTCAAAGATAGAAAAGATTTGGTAGACTTCATCTTGAAATGACATCAAATCCCCAGACTGGAGCAGAGACAAGAGAGAAGGAAACCGAGAGAGCTCTGCAGGGGGTCCCTGAGGAGAAGCCCTATCACTGCTGCCTCTTACAGGATGGAGGGGAATGAAAGAACCACAAAGAAGATTCCAGGGTTGGAGAGCAAAGGACCCCTCTGCCTTTCTTTAGGCAAGACCGTGACAAAGGTATAGGGTACCCAGCATGGACAGGAGCAAGGGGGTCAAAGTCATCTGGTGACATTTAGGGTTATACATGGTGCACATTTCTTTGGGTATCGGGTCACCTGGCTCTCTGTGTATTTCCACAACAAGGCACATGGCATTCCTGGTGCTTTGCCTGTGCCCAGTGAGACCAGAAAAAAAGAGCATACTTTAAAGACCCTCCTGCCTTGGGCTGAAACCTGATTTAGATTCTTATGTGATTAAGACCCAATATCGATATTCCAGTCACCCCTAAGGGAACTGTCAGTCAGCATCATACTCACCATAGTTCCCTGAATCCCAGGAGTGACTTGTGTGGGCATAAAAAAGTATCCAAAGATGGCTTTGCGGCACTGCCTGCCTTTTCAGATGAAGGTGTAAATCTCTGCCTACTTTACAATAAATTCTGCCTACTCTTCTGCACGGCCGATGTGTCTTGGCTGAATTCTTTCATCAAGGCACCAAGAATCGAGGACCCAGGAGGTGAAAGTCCTGTTTCTCGCTGCATTGGGACCCAGCTTCCTTCTTATTTTTTTAATCAGATTTTATCAGTACATTTTAGATATACGTAGTGGTCACATTCATCATAGAGAATTTGTACCTGTACATGATATAACTTGTTCCTTTTTTTCCCAACCTCCTCCCTTCTCCCCTCCCCATTTACCAAAGCTTTGTTTTCATGTTTTCCTTCTTTTCTCATTTTTTAAAACTGTTCCCTTCTTTCCTTTCCCCCTCCATTGTCCCCCTCCCCATTTGAGCATTTTCTTCCTATTCCACAATATCTATTACAGACTTTGATCCTTATTTACACTGTTGGTTTCTCACACCAGAGAAAAAACAAAGTTTTACATATGTGTGTCTGATTTATTTCACTGAGGAGTATGGTCTTAAGGTGCATCCATTTACTTAGAAATGTCTTGGGCTTATCCTTTCTTATGGCAGGGTAGTACTCCATTGCATAAAAAAGCCACATCCTCTTTATGCAATCATCAGTTGATGGGCATTTGGGCTGTTTACAAGATACAGGTATTATAAACTATGTCACTGTACACACGGGTGTGCATATATCATTGTGGTATGATGCATTCAATTCTTTCAGGAAGATACCAAGAATGGGAATAGCTGGGTCAAATAGAACCTAGTCCTAGTCTTCTAAAGAATCTCTGCACTGATTTTCACAGTGGTTATACCAGTTTATACTCCTACCAGAAGGGTTCCTTTTTTCCCATAGTCCCACTAGCATTGTTACTATTTGATTTCTTGATGATAGCCATTCTTTCTGGGGTGAGATGGGATCTCAGCATTGTTTTAATTTGCATCTCTCAAATGACCAGTGTTGTTGAACATTTTTTTCATATATTTATTTGCTGTTTGTACTTCTTCATCTGAGAAGTATGTATTCATCTCAGATGTCAATTTTTGGATTGGGTCTTTAAATTTGGGGGGGAACTGAGTTTTCTGAGTTCTTTTTATATTCTAGATAGTGCTACTTTGTCTGAGGAACAGCTAGTAAAATGTTTTTTCCACAGTATGGGAAAAAAATTTTGCCAGCTGTTTCTCAGACTAAGGACTCAGATTCCTGTTGACAATTCCATGCTGAAAGGCTGCAGGAGCTGAAGACTGACATCCATGGTGAATGGCAGCAGGAAAACACACACTATACAAGGAGAATCAAGCTTGTGTGCACTGTACTTTCCGCTTCTAATTACGTTCCATCTAGACTACAAGCCTATTGGATAGGTCCACACAACATCTAGGGTGGGTTTTCCCTCCTCAGTTTGCTGACCAACATGCCAGTCCACATGCCAATCATCTCTGGAAGCACTCTCACAGACACACCCAGAAGTGTGTTTTACTAATCTCCTAGTAATCTCCAAATACAATCAAGTCAGCAATCAAGATTATGTGTCACGTAGACCTTCTGCATACAAGTAAACTCACACACACACACACACACACACACACACAATCAGAAGTGGTTGCAGCAATATACCATCAAGAAGACACGATCCTCAGGGACAGAAATATAACCTACCAGTAAAACTGTCGGTCACAAAGCCAAAAGGGCACCTGAAATTGAAATTACACTGATTTACTAAAACGAAGAATCCTTTTTCTTCCATACTTGGTGGTTGGAGATTCTGCTTTCACCTTCCACAAAGGAGGGTCACAAAATTGATCAGAGTGCATTTTAGATGGCTGTAAATGCTCTGATCTTTAGGAGGCCGACAAAGAGCTTCCTCTGCCTCCTCGTGTCCAAGGAAAGAGGCAAAAGTTGGTCCAGGTCATCAGAGATGGGTTGAGGTTATGGGAGGAGGTGGCCCAGGGCACAGGCGTCAGCGAAGATGCAAATGGGAGATAAAGGGGCACAGAGATGCTCAGAGGAGCCAGGACAGTGGGCCAGCCCTTTCACAGGGGCTTTCTCTTCACAGCGCACTTCAAACATCTGAGCAAACTGGTGGCTGCAGGAGGGAGGCGGGGTTCAGAGACTCCTGGGCTGTCACCTCTGGC